>JXCR01147670.1:43129-78920 GCA_002079205.1 Phalaenopsis hybrid cultivar
TGGCCAATTGATTTGTTAAAATATGTTGAGTTTTACAACTAAAGTGAAGATTCATTTAAGATTCAGGGAGGTTAAAGTCCTTGGAAGTTGGGTGCAAATAAATAGAGAAATAATATTATCGGGCGTAGAATTGGAAATTTTTGAGTGATAGACTAAAATCTCCAATTCGGTCCTATCGTTTGGGTGCTGAAGTGTAGATGTTAGCCCTCAGGTGAGAGGAACGTAGGAACTCTGAAGTAAGAGCCAATATCCTCCCAGCCTAGCCGCAGATTCAGTAAACAAGCGTATGATCAGTTAATGTTCTTTATGCCTTGACCAAAGGGTAAAGAATAGGTATGCTCCTATTTGTCACAGTACAAATTGAACTAATTCACTTTTTCCATTCACTATAATTTCTTGACAAGGAGAAGGATGCTTTCGTATATATTGAGTATCACAATTAAACCCTCATTAGTATCATTAGTTATTTAATAGTTATTAAAATTACATATTTATNAATTGGGTGCAAATAAATAGGGAAATAAAATCATCGGGCGTAGAATTTGAGATTTTATAGTGACAAACTAAAATCCCCAATTCGGTCCTATCGTTTGGGTGCTGAAGTGTAGATATGAGCCCTCAGGCGAGGGGAACGTGGGAGCTCCGAAGTGAGAGCCGGTGTCCTCCCAACCTAGCCGCAGATTCAGTAAACAAGCGTAGGATTAGTTAATGTTCTTTATGCCTGGACCAATGGGTAAAGAATAGGTATGCTCCTATTTGGCACAATATAATTTGAACCAATTCACTTTATCCAAAATAGGTATGCTCCTATTTGGCACAATACAATTTGAACTGATTCACTTTATCCATTCACTATAGAATAGTTATGCTCCTATTTGGCACAATATAAATTGAACTAATTCATTTTATCCATTCACTATAATTTCTGTGCTCCTATTTGGCACAATACAATTTGAACTGATTCACTTTATCCATTCACTATAATTTCTTGGGAGAAAGATGCTTTCTTATATTGAATATCACATTTAAACTCTCATTAGTATCATTCGTTATTTAATAGATTGAATATCACATTTAAACCCTCATTAGCATCATTCGTTATTTAATAGTTATTAAAATTATATATTTATTGCAATTGCCTATTAGTGACAGATAAGCAAATNGCTCCATTAGAGCCATATATTACTTGAGCGATACGTATACTTGTGTTGATAAGTGTGACTTTATAATTATTGAATATTTATTACGTTCATATTTATCTTATATTTTAAGCATATAAAAAGTTTTGTCAATACCTTTCTTAGTTTATTTGATCGAGCCTCATCCTCAAGTCGTGTGTTTATATTTTGGGATAGATATGGAGTTTGAGGTGTAGTGCTCTTTCATTTAAACTATGAAAAATATGGGGTCAGTTTGATTTTCTATTTTTCTAAACTTAAATCTATATGTAAATTAAATTGTCCTTTCGATGCGGGCGACGAGATTTTGATTCTGGCAACCGACAGCTTCTTACAGGCAACTCCCCAAACCAAAATAGTGCCGACAGCTTCTATCGACTCCACTGAGGAAAAGTTTCTCTTTCCATTTAAATCAAGAAAGTATTATCGTCATATATCGGTAATGTTTTCATTTCCATCGTGGACTAAATTACCCTTATTCCGTTAACATACTTTACCCATTTTTGTCTCGGGAAAGTATGGCCAACTCTTTGGACTTCAGGACTGCCTGTTCAATCACCTTTGAACAGAGGGGTTCAGAAGGCCATTAAGGACTCTTTAAATCTTCATGTGGGGTTGGACCCCAATAGGTGTGTTGGTGGACTAGTTTCACCTGGGCATTGTGTGCTGCTAAATGGATCCCGCACGAGGTCCTAAAAATTTCACATCTCCCTTTCAAATCTAATTTGTTATTTTGAAAATTAAATCAAATTGTGTTGAGCTGAACGCACTTTAAAAATTTTTTATATTAATTAATTTTTTTTACTTTCAAATTACCTTTTTAGTAAATTTTTTTTGTAAAATTTCCTCAAACTAAAACTTACCTCGTTTACAGACCAACCTCTGTAACTTTTCAATGCTTGCACTAAAGATTATAAGGTTTTGGCCATATAGCTAACCCTAAAACATTATGTTTTAAAGCTACTCCAATGGCCTACCCAACGCTGACCTTTTCATGCAACTTACCAACAAGCCATGAAGCCCGCAACGTTGCTCCCACCATTAAGTTTGGAGTCGGGTTTGAAGAACTCATGGTTATCCTCGGGAAGGCTCCGTTCATTGTAATGAAAGGCACCACTCCAGAAGTTCAATAGCCATCTGCTACGTTTCACCTGAATTGTCTTTAGGACTTCCCTTCCTACAAGAAAGCCAATACTACTGTTGCCGTCGTGGCACCTACCAAGCCTGTTATCCCCGCTGCTGCCAAGGGGAAAGAAATAATTATAATTTAAGATCTGACTAAGGGAATGGTTGTTCCTCCAGCAATATTCGAAATCAGATTGAGTTTAAGAACTACACCACTAACCGTAACTTAGAAGAGAAACCGCAACAGAAGGGGTCGAAGGGCTACTAAAGCCCAGACTCCTGATGAAATACCAGTCGAGGAAGAGCCTCACCAAGAGGAGTTTGAACTACCAAAAATATATCCACTGCTGCAAGGAAGAAGATTCCATCCTCTGGTGAACACCGATTGACACGAGATTGTCCAGAAGATTGTTGTTGTGTTACCATCACTTCATAGACATGATAGAGAGAATAAGAAGTCTACCCCTATCACTCGAGTCAGCTCAGTTTTTGAGAGACTAGCTGTCAGAGAGAGTTGTTCAGTCCATGAGTTACTCAAATGAGTGGGACATACAATATCCCCTCAAAAGAAGGAAGGGATTTTAAGGGACATCAGGTCCGCCGAACAAAAGTCAAATGAAAATCTGCCCGCTCGCATTCCCGTCTGGTTCTGCCTGGGAAACAGGATTGACACTGCCACTATTACTACAAATTCTATCGCTACCAGAACCACAGGGCATCAACCAATAAAGTTAAGACTGGGTCCAAGAATCCTACCAAGCACACATCAAAAAGATATTCCTAAAAAGGAAAAGATAAAGAGGTTACCTGATCTTATATCTGGTATACACCATGGGGAGCGTATTTCTCCTCGACATACCGATGTTTCTGCTAGGTCACTCCGTCCTGAGACATCATCGTCAAAGAGGAAAATCTAGATACCTGTGGTTGCTGCACCGATACAGTCTGGTGAACCCATAGGGCAAGATCATGGAATGAAGCCAGAGTCAAAAATGTCTGACATCGTCATAATAATTGCCAGCGAGATGGAAGAACAAGTAGAGGATGTCCAACAAGGTCCTCCAGAACTTAAGATGATTCAAGAATTGATAATCGAAGAAAAAGTTTAAAAGCACAGAGTCGAGATTTCTGAGTTGGCTCGGGAACATGTAGTTTCTATCGATGATGATGATGAAAATTTTAACTATAACGATTACCTCGAAGAAGATTTCATGGATGTCTATGTTATCAAGACCAGGGCCACTACATTTGTGCTCGACTCTCAACCTGTTACTGAAGAAAATGCCGTAGATGAGCTACGCAGGGCTATCCTTCTAAGGGATGAGCAAGTCGCCTATTAGAGAAAAGGATAGAAGAGATGTCTGCCGCCATGACTGCTATGGCCACTATTCAAGGGCAGTCACAAGTGTAGCAACTAGAATCTCCAGAGATCAACCAACCAGAAATCATACATATTACAAATGAAAGAAGAGAGATTGTCTCAGTAAATAGAGATGAGCAACCGAAGAAGGATTCTCCATCAAGCGCCATTTCGGAGAAAGAATTCAAACAAATGGTCGAGCAAGTTCGAGATGCCTTAACCCAATCTAAAGGTGGTGCATTGATTCTAAAAGGTAGACCTTAACCGAAAGAGTTTGATTTCGTACCTTTCTCTAAAGGTTTTGTATTCCCAAACTTCAAGATATTTGATGGGACCGAAAATCCTATACATCACCTAGCACACTTCTGAGCCAGTTGTAGCAATACAAGAAATAATGAAGCTTTACTCTGTTAAGAGTTCGTCAACAGCCTATCAGGAGTCGCTTTCGATTGGTATGCTGATTTGCCCAACGGATTGGTTAAGAGGTTCGCTAAGTTGGAATAATTATTTATAATGAAATTTGTCGTAGCACAGCATCATGTTTCCATAGGAGAACTAATGATGGAGAAACATAAGCCCAACGAGACTTTGGTGGATTACATTTTGAGGTGGGGAAACCTTAGCATGAAGTGCGAACTTCAGCTATAGGAACATCATGCGATTGAGATCTTACTCAAAAGCATTCATGGACCTGTAGCTTTCATGCTCAAGGGACTCACCATCAAATCCTTTGAGAAGCTACTCAGCAAGGCTAGCAGTCTTCAGGAAGAAATCAAACACATGGATTCTCATGAGAAGTCAAAGACAGCTAGAGTGTTTGAAAAGAAATCTGGAATAGTCACGACTGTTGATAAAGCAAAACAGCTGATAAAGATATATGCATAAACTCCTCGTCAATCTTCGTCATAGCAGGCTCCGAAACAGAATAGCCAGTCTAACCAGCGACCGCCTCAGAGAGGATCATCTCAGAATAAAAGAATATCTCTGGCAGAATGACAAAAAATGGTGTACTCTTTCAAAGATGAAGTTGTATCTAAAATATTCAGAAGTCTGATGAAGAAATCCAAGTTCAAACTACCAGACCCAAAGAAACTCGAAGAGGTCGACAAGAAGGATCAATCGAATTATTGCCCATATCACAGATTACTGGGACATACAATAGAAGAATGCTTCATCTTTAAGGATTGGCTCAAGAAAATTCTCAAAGAACGAAATATAATGATCCCGAAAGATTATTTCAAAGAACTTGAAAAAGGTTCCATAAATATGATTTTGGCCAAGCCAATCTCTCCGATTGATCCGTATGCTGGAAAGGATGGATGGAGTACAACTTGGAACAAACTTAAAAGGGTCCTAAATCAAATACAGATTACACCAAAACAATCTTCCGCACATGCCAAAAGAGATAGATGGGATACAATTTGGAGCAAATCATCCAAGAAGATGTTAAATCAAATCCAGAATGCATCAAAGCAAGCTTTTAGTCAGAGTCTTCAGCCTGTCAAGCCCGAGATGAAGATTTCGCCACAAGAGCCGTCATCGTCAAATACAAAGAAAAACAAGAACATCATCGCTACGAAGATTGATAGCACGGAGGGTAGGATAGGGGCTGCCTCTAATATATTGGTTGTCTTGGATTCGGGGAATAAAATCCTCAAACCCCTGACTTTGTATAATTATCCTTTTACCCCTCCAGGGGCTGATGAATAGAATGATTGTAATTTCGGCTACATTTGAACTATTTCTAGTGATAGAATAATCGATCATGATCAATCTAACTCTGATCTCGATTCCTAAAATGATCCTCAAATCTTACTTAAGTCCGATGAACTCGTTAACGATACCAAAGACGACATCAACGATACCGCTTACGACAGCACCGGGAGTAATGAGCCAACCCTTGAGCACCACGGTGCACCACTCGCCCTCAAATTAGATCTTTCCGACAAAGAAGAAACACCAGAAGAGTCAATGACGATATCTCAAGAAGAAGAAATTACGAAAATAAACTTAAGGAGTGGGAAAGTGTTACACCCTAGAACAGCTCCATTTGATAAAAGCAAACAAATAGTAACTCGAGAAAAATTACCTCCACCTCCACAAATGGAAGAAACACATAACCAAGAGAAAATTTGAGGGTCATACAAATTGGATTACAACGTGCTAGCTCATCTTAGGAAGTTGCCGACCCGACTAAGCATTTATGACGCTCTCATCCTATCAAAGGAGATGAGAAAGCTCTGGTTACAGCTTTGCTTGACCCAGAGATTTATCTAGCTCAGTTGGCTAGCACATCCTCATATAAAGTTTACTCGTTGAAAAAACAGTCAGGGGTAACCTTCACATATGAAGATTTGCTGCTTGGTACCACTGACCACAATCGACCACTCTACATCTCCGTCAAGATCAGCAGATTTGTACTATCCAGAGTTCTGGTAGATCCAAGAGCATCTCTCAACTTGATGAGCCTACGGACATTGGTCTATTTGGACATCGAAGCCCAAGAGCTTACGGCCAATAAAATGATGCTAAGAGGATTTAACCAAAAAGGAAAAAGAGCCCTTGGATCGATCACATTACTTATGAAGGTCGAAGAACTAGCAACAACCGCTAAATTTCATATCATCACGTCAAGACCTCTTTCAATGCTCTACGTGGTCGACCATGGATTCATGAACACAACATGGTTCCGTCATCTCTACATCAGTGCATCAAATACACTAAAGAAGGACAAGAATATTGCATCAAAGGAGATCTACAACCATTATTAATTCATGAAGTTGGTATTCATGAAGATGCTGCCTACTACATACCACAAAAGAAAACTGTCTTGTCGTGCGAGATTCTGATAAACAAAAATAAAGATTTAGCAAAATCACAAAAAGTAGGCCATTTAACTCCGCTTCAACAGTCTTCTGCCACCCTTCTACATCAAATTGGTGGATGTTCTTTTGGTTCACACACCCGAGGTAGAGGCCGGGGACATGGACGAGGAAGAATCAATCTAGTTGTTGAACGAACAAGGCCAAGCATCAACATTGGTGATGAAGACAGTTCTTAAGATAAAATAATGATGACAAAACAAAAGAAACCTCAGTACGAGATATCCTTAGAAGATATGGAGAAAAGTGAATATGAAACAATGTATGATAGGATAAACCACTATGTGAATACTATGACCCTTACTCCGACCTCCCTCAAAAGGTCGAGAGTTTAGAGGCCAAGAAAGTTTGTAGTATTTGTTCAAAGCCAATCAAATTTTACTGTGCTTGTACCTCTACTAATCTTAAAAATCATGTAAATTTAGATGATGATCCTAACGAATTAATTGAATTGCCTTTTGGTTACTTTTCGACTTATGTACAAAAGTTAATTCAACAGGGACATTTGCTAAAAAAAATGCCAAAAGGTAAACTACAACTTTTTAAAAAATTATGGAATGTTAAGAGTCAAACTCTCAACTCAAAAGAGGGTCTTGAATTTGGTACAGTCAGACCAGTCGATGATTCAAAATTTTGTATGGTTGTTACTAGTGAATCAGGAGAGGATTGCCTCGATATAGAGGATGACTCTAATGATCAACCAATAGAGGATGCTTCGCCAGAATTTGAGGAGGAAATCAAGTTAATGGGAATTAGTGAATCAAGAGAGAATGCTTTGCCAGAATTTGAGGAGGAAATCAAGTTAATGGAAATTAGTGAATCAGGAGAGGATGCTTTGCCAGAATTTTAGAATTCGATGAGTTAAACAAAATTAACCTTGGGACTGAAGAACAACCTCGACCTACCTTTATAAGTTCTTACTCAACGATGATGAATCTTCAGAATTGATCAAATTGTTAACAGAATTCAAAGATTGCTTTGCCTGGAGTTATGATGAAATTTCAGGACTGTCAGCAGAAGTAGCAATTCATAAACTTGAGGTAGATAAAAATGTAACCCCAGTAAAACAAGCTCCAAGAAGAATGCACCTCGAAATAAAGAAACAATTCATTGTTGAGGTGAAGAAATTAATAAACGCTAACTTTGTGCGGGAAGAGCAGTACCCCACATGGTTAGCTAATATTATTCCAGTAAAGAGGAAAAATGGACAAATATGCATTTGTGTCGATTTCAGAGATCTAAATAAAGCTGTCCGAAAGTTGAATTCCCACTGTCAATACCAGAAATGATGGTGGATATCGCTTCTACACATGAAATTTTCTCCTTCATGGATGGATCGTCGGGGTACAACTAAATCAACATGGCTCCCAAGCATGCAACACTTAGAGCCTTCATAACACTGATTGGAATTTTTCGTTACACAATAATGTCTTTCGGGTTAAAGAACGCTAGAGCTACATACCAACGAGCAATGAAGAAAATTTTTTACAACCTCATTCACAATCAAGTAGAATTCTACGTGGATGATTTGGTCATCAAAAGTAAACAAAAAATAGACCATTTGTATGATTTTAGGATCGTGTTCGAAGGGTTATGACGATATGACCTTAAAATGAATCCCTTAAAGTGCACCTTTAACGTTACCTCCGGGAAATTTCTAGGATTCATTGTCTGTCATTGGGGAATCAAGATGGACTCCGATAATATTAAAGCCATCTTGGAAATGCCTCCTCCTAAAACTTTGAAACAACTACATTCCTTTTAGGGGAGGTTGGCATATCTGAGATGCTTTATCTCTAATCTCTCAGGTAGGTGTCAGCCCTTCTCGGCATTAATTAAAAAGGACATCAAATTCATTTGGGAAGATAAATGCCAGCTGACTTTAAGGACGTTAAAAAATATTTAATGACACCTCCTGTTTTGGTGGCCCCTATCCTAGAAAAACCGTTGATACTTTATACCACGGCGCTAGACAACTCTCTTGGAGCCCTCTTAGCTCAAGTCAATGACGAAGGTAAAGAAAATGCACTCTACTACTTGAGTCATCGTCTGATACCGACGGAGATGAGGTATCCACCTATTAAGAAGCATTGTCTGGCACTATTTTTTGCCACCCAAAAGCTTAGACATTACATGCCCTCTCATAAATTACCCTATTCTTGAAAGTTAATCCATTGTAATATTTGATGACCCGACCAACACTCTCTTGGCATCTAGCAAGGTGGTCGATGATCTTATTGCAATTTGATATAAATTTTGTTCACCTCTGTGCTATCAAGGGAAAAATTCTAGCAAACTTTCTCGCTACACACCCACTACCAGCAAGGTCCTCTCTCAATGATAAGTTACCAGATGAACATATACTACAAATACAATTATGCAGTGCGCAACGGTGAGAAATGTACTTCGACGGTGCTTCATCAGCCAGAAAAGACAAAGGCTTAGGCATAGTCGTACCAGGCAAAGCAGGTATCAATTTGATCTTTATCATGCCAGATAAGGGTATGTTGAGGTTCTCATACCACCTGACAGAGTCGTGCACCAACAACAAAGTAGAATACGAAGCCTTAATCATAGGGTTGGAGTTGGCAATTTCAATGGACATAATAGATATTACCATCTATGGTGACTCTTAACTCGTCATCCAACAAGTCACTGGACAATACAAAATTTTGAAACCAAGACTAGTAGAATACCACTGTTACACGATGAAGCTACTGGAGCAAATCCCCTATGTGACTTACTACCGGATTCCTAGGGTAGATAATGCCCATGCTGATGCTCTAGTAAAACTCACTGGCATGTCCCCCGGAGGATTCCATTGAAATCACAGTATAAGGAAGACAAGTTTTGTCTCGAATTGACCTTAAAAATCTATACAAGCTTGGAAAAGAAGAAACAAAGATTGCAGTTGCGGATATCAACAAACATTGGCACAAGCCATTAATAGAATATTTGCATACTGAAAAGCTACCAAAAGACAAGTCTGAGGCACATCACATCACAAAAAAGGGCTATGTCGTATGCTCTAGTAGGTGATGTACTCTACAGAAGATCATTCGACCAGATCTGACTACAATGCCTAAGCAAAGCTGAAGCACGAAATATTGTCAAAGAAGTACATGCCGGATTGTGTGGCACTCACCAGTCAGTGCCAAAGATGAAAATGAAGATCAAAATAAACAAATATTATTGGCAAGCAATGATGTTCGACTGCATGGAGACAGCCAGAAAATGTCACCAGTGCCAAGTGCATGGGTTGGTCTTGCACCAACCTCTGAAGGTGCTACACCCAACTGTTGCTTCGTGGCCATTCGAGTATTAGGGCACGAACATAATAAGTCTGATAGACCCTCCATCTTCTAAAGGACACAAATTTATTCTCGTCGCTACAGAGTACTTCTCTAAATGGGAATAGGCAGTACCGCTACGAGAGGTTACGGCACATCATGTACTCCAATTCCTCAACAGTCAAATTGTCTACCATTTCAATGTATCGTGCAAAGTAATCTCTGACAACGAGACAGCATTCAAAAGCACCAAAATCAACAACTTCATCAAATGACATGGAATAGATTGGAGATACTCTACAATTTACTATCCCAAAGCAAATAGATTTGCTTCGCCTTCAACAAGACAATGGTACAAATTTTGAAGAAAACACTCGATGAAAATAAAAGAGAATGGCACAACAATTTGCTAGAAGCTATGTGGGCCTACCAAAAAACATTCAAGACTCCCACTCAGTGTACACCTTACATGCTCGAGCACGGGTCTGAAGTCGTACTATCACTAGAAATTCAGACGCCGTCTCTCAGAGTAGCAATCGCCAATCAACTTACAACAGAGGAAAGTGCAAAGCTCAGACTTGAAGAATTAGAGAACCTTAAAGGAAAATGGCTTGAAGCACAACAACATTTAGAGCTTTACCAGGCGAGGTTGGTACAACTCACGACAAGTTGGTCCGCCTAAGGATGTTCAAAGTTGGTGACCTCGTTCTCGTTCTCAAAAGGCCTATTCTTGCACGCCGCAAGATAGGTGCAAAATTCGAGCCAACTTGGGAGGGACCATTTGTCGTTGAAAAGTTCTATGCAGGAGGAGCCTACCAGTTAGTGGACTTCCAGGGTGAAAGACCCATGCTGCCAAGCAACGGACGATACCTGAAAACATATTACGCAACCTGACGTTTCTTATCGCCACTTGATTTGAAAATTGTAAAATTTTAATCTTTTTGGGGTTATCTATGTGGCCAAAAGTCTGTGACTGGGTCAAAAAATTTGTAATTAACCTCAATCTAATGAAGAATTTAGAAAATTGCAAACTACAATTCTCTTTTTTACCTTTAAGTTTAAATTTAAAATTCCACTAAATTAAACGAAATAAATACATAAATAAATAACTTCTTCACCAAAATAAATTAAAATTTCCTCTAACTAAAAAACTTAGTTTTGTTCTTGTTCACGCTAAGTTTTAGCTCACTGATATTTTTTCTACGGTCTGGAGAAAAATGTCAGGTCAGAAGTTGATCTTTGCCTTCAAGGATGGCTGGAACCTCGCGCTTAATGAGGAGATGGCACCACAAGGTGGCATTATTGACTTCGACATGGGGTTCAATGAAATCAACATGGGCTACAAAGGTCCTCTAATGGATGTAGTCAGCGAACAAAAAAAGGAGGGACTACTCTCACTTCTGAAATTTAGATCCAAAAGCAGTCCCTTGCTAAGGGGGAAAGAGGTGATATGACAACATGATCCCATGGAAGAAACCAGCCGTCTACCATCCATGGTAGCCACTCTGGCCGGAAACTTGGTTGCTACTAAAAATAGTAGGATACCGTTCACTTTGCTACGGAGGACTCAATGGAGAAATGACAACCGTTGTAAGCACAAAGCTCTCTTGAGAGAAGAAAAGAGACGTCAACAACAAATAGAAAACCAACTTATCCCCATTCTAGAGGGACACATCTATAAACCAGATATGAAGGAAACTTAATCCAGCCTGCCCACCATAGATGAGGAGTCTGGGTATGTTCAAGAGCCAGAAGTACGTCCAGCCTTGGATGACCTTTGCGCGGGTTGCCCTACTTGTATGGTTGAAATACTGCCACAAGCGTCAGCTACAAGAACTTTTGTTGAATGTCTTGACTGTAATGTGCTGCACTTAGAGCATTTCAGTACTCTTGAAGAATATGCCTCTAATGAAGATCAATCTCAGACCAGTGATTACAAGATGGAGGGAGCATACGTCCTAATGGGTACAGAACAATATGACCCATGGTACACTGAGCTGTATGTTCTAATGAGCGCGGAGTCATACATCCTGTTAGAGGTAACACCGGCACAAACCTGGATTCCTGTCAAAAATGAAATGAGGGAATGTCCGTGCCAGCCGCCCGTCTTCAGCACAACAGAGAATTATAAAATCAGCAAAGTCAATAAAAGAAGCTTTGAGTTATATGAAGAAGTCTGTGGAGAACTGGTTAATATATTGAAAGGACTAGAATTGTATACCTTGATCTTTTCAGAAAGAGATGAACAAAACATTTTGAATTGTATCTTTGACTTAAGAGACAAAGGTCGAGCATGCTTGCTCATGGAAAGAGCCTACTCTGAGCCTAGGAAATTGATGAGAGGAAAGGGAGGGATCACAATACAATGTGGATGCTGCTACAATTTCACAAAGGACAGGCAAGGAAATCCTCCCGGGATTCTCAGGTATGATCAAGTGGATTCGCTGTCTCTGATGATCAAATGGATGATTAAATGAATGGTTCGATGGAACATACTGCCAGTCGACTGCATTCCAAACAGTTGCATCATCAACATATATGATGAGCGAGACTGCATACCTCCTCACATTGATCATCATGATTTTGTAAGATCCTTCTACACAGTCTCATTCAAAAGTGAAATCAATATTCTATTTGGGAAATAAATCAATGTCATCTGTTCTCAAGAGTTCCAAGGATCTGTAGAGATTCCCTTGCCAGTAGGTTCAGTGCTTGTTCTAAAAGGCAACGGTGCAGACGTTACCAAACACTGCATTCTCAAAGTACAATGTCGTAGGGTGTGTGTGACTTTTTGACGGATGGACAACAACAAAATACCATTTGGATTTCAGCCGGATCTTCAACTCAAAGAAATGCT
Source organism: Phalaenopsis hybrid cultivar (assembly GCA_002079205.1). Lineage (NCBI taxonomy): Eukaryota > Viridiplantae > Streptophyta > Magnoliopsida > Asparagales > Orchidaceae > Phalaenopsis > Phalaenopsis hybrid cultivar. Next base: position 55,822 of record JXCR01147670.1, read on the forward strand.
GTCGTATGAGCTATGAGAAGGTTACACCTATAAGCGCATGTGAAGGGACCTCTTATCTTGGAACGTGGCTCAGCAGGTCAGCTTGATCACGAGCTCGTTACGTAAGGGGACAGATAATCAGAGGGTTTCTCTTTCTTATCTACTACATTACAGATATGATATGTATTAGACATGATCAGTCCATGATATGTACTCAACATGACACATTCCGGATGTACCTTCATGCAGTTTGCATATTGTACTCTTTTTGAGCCATTGACGTACTTTTCTTCTGTAACATTTTATTGAAGCAGATTAATGAAATTTCTTCCAGAAAATTTGTCTGATTGTTCAATTTTCCTTCTCGGTGCGATGGATAAAAGCCATTGAACCATCCGTTGGTTCGCAACTACAATGAACGAAGAATAAAACAACAAACATTTAATGACAAAAAAAGGAAACATTCAAATGAAAAAATGACGAGAAGAAATTATGATAATTTTAAATAAAAAAAGAGAAGTCTCTTTTCAAAAATCAACCAACTAAAATTAAAATTTGAAAAACATATTTTGAAAATTAAATGTGATAAACCAACAAGAAAAGAAAATAAATTTGTTGAGTGGATTCTCTCGATTTCAGAGTTTCTTACTCTTTGCTCGCGCAGCACAACTATCCTTGTCTGCATTTACTTTTTGCATCACCGCGGAGTTGCACATTCTGCACAAAACCCCAAAAAATTTTGCATATCTTCCTCAAAAAACATTTCAACCTCTTCACATGTGACGTATCTTTAAATTCAACACCACTAACTATTTAGAAATGTCAAATCTCATTTTCAAATCAGTCACTACCTTCTTATTCACCCCTTTCGAGGTCGGTTCTTACCTTCTGATGCTCTCTTTTGAGATTGACCCTTACCTGTCAATTCTCATTTTGAATCAGTCACTATCTTCTGATTCACGCTTTTGAGGTTGGTTCTTACCTTCCGATGCTCTCTTTTGAGATTGACCCTTACCTGTCAATTCTCATTTTTGAGTCCGTCACTACCTTCTGCTTCACCCCTTTTGAGGTCGGTCCTTACCTTCCAACTCTCTCTTTTGAGATTGACCCTTACATGTCAAATCTCATTTTTGAATCAATCATGACCTTCTGATTCACCCCTTTTGAGGTCGATCCTTACCTTCTGACGCTCTCTTTTAAGATTGACCCTTACCTGTCAATTCTCATTTTCAATTCAGTCACTACCTTCTGATTCACCCCTTTTGAGGTCGGTCCTTACCTTCCGACGCTCTTTTTTTGAGATTGACCCTTACCTGTCAATTCTCATTTCAAGTCAGTCACTACCTTCTGATTCACCCTTTTGAGGTCGGTTCTTACCTTCCGATGCTCTCTTTTTGAGATTGAACCTTACTTGTCAATTCTCATTTCGAATCAGTCACTACCTTCTGATTCACCCTTTCGAGGTCATTCCTTACCTTCCGACGCTCACTTTTTAAGATTGACCCTAACTTGTCAATTCTCATTTCAAATCAGTCACTACCTTCTGATTCAACCTTTCGAGGTCGGTCCTTACCTTCTGACGCTCTCTTTTAAGATTGACCCTTACCTGTCAATTCTCATTTTCAAATCAGTCCCTAATTTCTAATTCACAACTTTTGAGGTCAGTCCTTACCTTCCAACGCTTTCTTTTGAGATTTACCCTTACCTATTAATTCTGATCTTTCAATCAGCTACTATCTTCTGATTCACTCTTCAAGGTCGGTCCTTAACTTCCGACACTCTCTTTCCGAGATTGACCCTTACCTGTCAATTCTCATTTCGATCAGTCACTACCTTCTGATTCACCCTTTTAAGATCGACACCTACCTTCCGACGCTCTCTCTTGTGATCGATCCTTAACTTTCAATCCTTATCTTGGGATCAATCCCTAAGTCCTGATTTCTCTCTTTTCATGGTTGGTCCTTAACTTTTGACCCTCTTCAGAAATTAATACTTGAATTTCAAATCCCACCCCGGGGTCAGCACCTTCACACTGATTCCCGTCTTCTATAAATTTTTGAAATCACACAACTCAAAATCCACTCTCCAATCCCCAACGAGAGCCTACTTCATGACTTTGATCAAATATTCACCTTTTATATTCCCCAACGGAAGCTAATAGCACACTCAATCTCACACTCCTACTATGTCTCATGCCTTAGGATTTTGTATTGATTTTGTTAATCTCGTCAGTCAACGCCAATACGCATGGTGTGTTTTACCTAGTACACCACACCTATTAGGGGTCCATTTGTTGACCTCATTTTTGGTTGACGTCTAGTCTTTCTTTTTAGTAGCCTAAGGTCTAGCCATATGACTTCCTATTGACTATTCTTAGAGTACTAGAAAAAGACACCCTCACCATTAGAAATTTTAAACTCTTATTTACTCAACTTGAAGTTCCACATAATTGTCCTAACCTCTAGCACTTAGTAGGCGGGGTCATTATGGGGGAGCTCAAGTAGATTTCCTATAGGATGATTGTACCTTAGGTTTGACCTTGGGTGTTGGTCTAGAGCTAAGGTACTCATTTCACTCACAATCACTCACTACCCTAAACCCAGAATTTCATGACTTTGGTCCCTTGAGCCTTTGTTAAACTCATGTAGATGGTCCCCTAAACCTACTAACCCTATGTTAAGGTTTAGCTAAGACCAATACATAGAGGACCCAAATGGGGTTTCCATTGGTCGATGGCTTACTTTTGGTGGTTAGTTCCCTAATTTTACCCAAAATACTCAACCTGGCCTTTTGCCCCTAAACTCCCAAAAACTACCTAAGTATCCTTGAAACCCTAAATTTGGCCAAAATTCCCAAATTTATCCAAAATACCCAAACTTGTTCAAAAACATCATTTCAAACCTTTTGAAAACACCCAAATTACCCAAAATAAAAAAAAAATTACCAAATTACCAAAATGTCCCTCCTTAGCCCAAAATTTCAAAAATTCTTAAAAATCCCAAAAATTCCCAAAATATTCCAAATATTCTTAATTTCATTTTCTCAACTACGACATGACCCAATTTGGCCAATTTTATCATCTTTGACCAAAACCCCCAAATTGCCTTTAAAGGCCCAAATGTCTCCAAATTCAACTCAAATGTCCATCAATTTGATCCCAATATCCCAAAATTTCAAACCCAAACTCAAATTCACCTTCAACGTGACCAAATTAAACCAAATCCAAGCTCAATTGGCCCATTATTTAAGCCTAATTTTTTATTTAGGTCAAACCCCCAATTTTGGACACATGACCTAATCTCACCAAATTGAATTCATATCCCCCTCAATTGGCCATGATTTATGTTTAAAACTCTTTATAACATTCCAACACATCAAAATTCACCATAAATTGGCCTTAGTGAAGTCTCAATTTCATTTAATTTCCACTTAAGTTCAAAATCCCCAAATTGCCCCAAATGGGCTATGTCCCAAGTCTCGTCAAATTGAATGCCTTAACCCCAAAATTGGCACCCAATTTATGTTGAAAACTCTTCATGAGGTTCCTATTCACCATTTTCAATCATCAATTTGGACTTAGCCAAGGTTAGCCCAACATGCCCAAAATGACCAAATCTCCAAAATCCTTCAAATCGACCCTTCAATTGAGCTCAAACCCCTTTTCATCCTTCACCAAAATTGTTCCTTACAATCTCTTACACCAAATGTAAGATTTATTTGGACCAATTGAAATGATTAACCTAGCCCAAACCCAATTTTTTGGTCATTTGCATCCACTTGGACCCATGCACTAAATGTAGCCTAACCACCCCAAAGGCATCAAATTAATGACTCCACAGTCATTAGTTGGACCCTAATATTGAGCCAAAACTCACCTATCCAACTAAGCTAAGCCATGGACCAATGGTCCCTTGAATCAAAGGATTTCATGCCATAATTGCTTAAGCTTAAGAATCTTTTTGCCAAAACTAAACCTTAAATTGCTGTGACATATTCCCTTGGGTTCCCTGAGCTTGTAGCCACCTCCCCCTGCCATGGCCGGCCGGCCTAGTCACCGGAGAAACTTAAATCGATGGTCACCCCATCTTAAAATTTACCCAATTTGAACCTAGAGGCCACCTCACCCAAATGAGAAGTTGGAGCCTCACTACCCTCCGCATAGGCAGCACTTTGCACCCCTCAATTGGTCATGACAACCACCCCTTAGCCATTTTTATAAAAGCTCACCTCCACGACCATGGAAGGGGTGCTTAAATTTTCTCAGAGATAGCTTCCCAAATCACTCATAGAGCTTCTTTGAGACTTCCTCAGTGCAATCTAGCCATCTTCCCCCACTGATTCCCACTGTGAAAGTCCAATTTTCAGCTCAAACTTCTGCTTAAAATCAGGACAGAACTCAATACACCTCCACAGTCCACCAAACAAAAATTAAACTTACCCACACCTTCACAACACTAAAATAAGATAAAGCCCCATCAAATCCCCCTTCCATAGAGCTCCTAACATAGCTCAAGACCAACACCTAAAATCGAGCTTGGTTGAATTCATACCTAGACCTTACACCACAACTAGAGGCTCAATCCCTAGTCTCCTTGGACTCCAACAAATGAGCCAAGCATCTCTGATTGAACCTTCCCTTCTCAGAGCAAAGGTATTGAACTCCTCATCCTGAGCCTCTTTTGATTCTCCATTTTCTTGGGCTTAATTTCATGGCGTTTTAACCATATAGATATGTTCCTCTAGTCTAGTTGAGCATTTAAAAAAACAATTCATTCTATTTGGTTATCAAGCCTTGATAACGGACGGTTCTCGGGCTAGGCCATTGGGGATGATGATGGAGCTTCGTTCAATCGAGCGTGTATTGGATGGACGGTCAAGATGGAGCTGGACAACACTTCTTTACATGAACCGCGGGACGCGTGGCTACTAGCGTGGACAAAGACATCAAATGGGAGCACGCCGCATGGAGCTTCGGAGTTTCCTAGGATCCAGTTAGTGCGGCGCATTTAAATAGATAAATAGGGAGTTAAAAATTTCAGAAAATGACCCTTAACTTCATAAATTCATATCTTGGTGTACAAAAATCACAAAAATAAAATAAAAATATTGTCTTGCTCAGTGAATAGAAGAGAACAATGTGAAAATAATTTGAAGTCCTTTTGATGCATGTTTTATTTTTAATTAATTAAACACTGTCTTAAATCTTTTGATTCTCCATGCGTATAGGCATTTCACCATGGATTGAAATTTTGGCATGTTGTAGCTTCTATCAAGGGGAACACTCCCTCATTTTCCCAAAGTCTGAGGAGACCTTTAGACAGAGATCCATTTATTTCAAGTTTATACACATTATTTGCTTAAATTAATCATAATAATTAGCATGTTGCTTAAGAAAATCCAAGAAAATTTTGGAAGGTTTACTATGACCAAAGAACTTTTAAAAAAATTTCTCATGAGTCAATTCATTTAAAATACACCTAATCTTCATAAACCCTAAAATACTAAAGTAATTAATTTTGGAAAATAGAAACATCAATATCACTTGATTTTTTATCTCTACTATTGTCTAAGATGCAGAGAACTCCCCATAAAAATTTCAAAATTTTTTGAGTCCATTTGATGACCAAATTGATTTTTCAAGTTAAATATTTTTTTGACAATAAAATAATTTTTAATGATTAAAATATAACTCAAAAAATTATGAAAACTTATTTTTGGAGTTCTCTGTGATTAGGAGAATTTTATAAAAACAAAATTGTATTTAAAATAAAAACTTCATTTTTAAGCCTATTTTAAATATTTTAAATAATTAAAAATTCTTAAAGATCACAAAAATAATTAAATTCATGGAGATCTTCTATATTTTTTTCTAAGCATTTAGAAATAATAGGAATGTTTTTCCTGATTTTCTAAATAAAGATATTGTATTTTGAAGCTTAAAATAATTTTTAAAGGCTAAAAAATGGATTTCCACTAAAATAATTCCAATAAATCAAAGAAAAACCAGACAAATATAAAATTTGATTCTCTGAGTTCTCTGACATCGGGAAGATTTTTCAAAAATATAAAACTTAATTTTCCATACTTAAAATATTTTATAATTAATAAACACCATAGATCTTAAAATAATTATAATAATTCAAATAATATTAAAAAAATCATGAAATGTTTCCCAAATGACTCTAGTCTAAGTATGTCTCCAGTAAAAATTTCAAGCGATTAGGCTTCACCTTCATCAAATTATCAAATTTTCTTTGAAAAATCCTATTTTTACTTTAAAATAATTATATAGATTAAATTAAATTTTGAAAAATCACATTTTCTCCTCTCATGTCTTAATTGACCCATGAATGAGTAGATAAAAATTTTAAAGTCATTTGAATTGAATTTGATAAATTATGAAGTGTTAGAGCCTCATGGAAAAAAAATTCAAAGTCATTTGATTTGAATTTGACAAATTATGAAGTGTTAGAGTCTTAGGGGAAAAGTGTAATTTTAGGAATTTGGCCTTAATTAACATTTAGGCTTTATTCAAGGAGGGAAATTGGCAACCTCTGCTCTTAATTAACTTGTTTGGAAGACTAAAATTAAAAAGGTGATTAATTGATAGAAACTAACCTCTTTCTTAATTAACATGATAAATTAATAAATTTTTAAATTATTAAAATTTGGAGGTTTATTAAAATTAAATGAACCTAGGACTTAGGGGTATGAATTTTGAAGTCAATAATTAATCAATTTTATACCCCTATTTGATTTTCAAATAAAATTCAAATAATGAATCATGATCACCTAAAACTTAACCTTTTCAAAATTAATTAAAACACTCACTAAGATCTTAAGGGCTTAGTAGTGATTTCAGCTAAATCAAGACTGATTAAACAAGGATTAGAAAAGAAGACATGGCTAAAATATAAGACCTTTCAAAATACTACGAGCCCAATTAGGAACAAAATTTTGTGAAGTGTTCCAATAACACTAGCTTGCCCCCTTTAAGGGTTTTGATTCACATAATCTTCAAAATTAAATTACAAATGATAATTACCCTACTCTTAGGGATAATTAGGACATCAATGTTCATTGAGTATTAGGGCATTCATAGAATGAATTATTAAGCAACACAATAAGTTTAAATGAGCTTGAGGCGTTTCACCAGGTAGTGAGAGGGAGGCATGGACTTGCTTCTTTCTCCTAACTTGTTGGATACCTCAGAGGTCTACTAAACTTAATGTGCTTTGCTTAACAAAATCATTCTTAATCAAACTCATAGGGACCCACCAAGATATGACCTAGGATTAGGTAGGTCACTAAAACCCTACTTTTTCGCTTTACATAAAATGTTTTAAAATGCATTTTCAGTTTTAGATGGTGGAATGAGAAGACTCGTTAGGTACATTTTTATAGTTTACATCATTGTCTTGTCTTAAGCTTTCCTACACCGTGCTTCCTTACCTGCATGTATGAACAAAACATAAAACCTGCATGCTAAACAATGATGTCACCCTGCATGAAAATTAAAACTATCAGGATAGCCACAAAACAAAACTAAAACTAAAGTTAAAATAAACTAAGATAAAATTCACCGCCACAACATTCAAAATATAAAACAACTCAAAATTTAATCACAAACCCATAAAAAATCACAATTTCAACTAAATTAAGACATCTTTATTGGATGATCGGGAACCCCTCGGAGGAGGTAACCTACGGTTGCTAACAAGGCATCCCACGGTCTAAATGAAATTATGGAACTCTTTAAGTTGAGTTTAGTAAATTCATTTGGATGAAGTGAATCCAATAGAAAGCAGTGGTGGCGGAACGAGGGAACCGTATGATCCTAACCTAATCGGTGTCGCTCTAATCAACTTTAACATCCCCCATAAAATTTAAAGAAGTATAACCATAGAGCCACCTGATTTGACATCATAACTTGACACCCTAAAAAACTCAAATTCATCATGGCAAGGAGCTTAGAGCTAGCATGGTGGATAGCACAGCCATCTTCAACAGCGAAACACGTCTACGCCAGTTAAACCAACTTCCATCCTTAGAATTAAACAACCAAAACCATAGGATTTCGAGGTTGTCTTCTTATGTAACATAAATCCTCAACTCATCTTTAGGCATTTGTACAACTCTACTGTGCAATCTAAGCCCTAACTCATTTTAGAATTGTGAGGTTGTTGTTTGTCACGACCTAAATCCTCACATCTTTCAGGATATTTGTGTGACTGCTTCACACAAATGTAAGCCCTAAATTAATAAAAATTTACAGGATGAAACGCTTAAATAGTTTTTCATCTAAATTAAAACCAAACAATATGATAGACTGGGAAGGCATCGAGGTTCTCCTCCGGATCTATGCCATCCCCTAGTTCTTCCTCCTTTGGATTCTATAATAAAAATGTAATAAATTTGAATCATTACCCTTTCACACATCTTTGTCCAATTTCATTGAAAAGTCCTTTCCTTTGAATTCTTTGAGGAAAATATTTCCTGATTTTTATCGAGAGTATTCTTAGGTAACTACGGTTTTCTAAGATGTAATTAACTATAAGGGCTTGCCCCTATAGGAAGATTTTTTGAACCCAGCTTAATATAAATCCTATTTAATTCTTCATAATAAATAGGGGAAATTATCGGCAAATAAAACGGTTTTGCAGACCAATCGGACGTCGTATATTTCTTAGTTTATTTGATCGAACATCATCCTCATGTCTTGTGTTTATCCTTCGGGATAGATACAGGGTTTGAGGTATAGTGCTCTTTCACTTAAACTATGAAAAATATGGGGTTAGTTTGATTTCATATTTTTCTAAACTTAAATCTATATGTAAATTAAAATGTCCTTCCAAAGCGGGCGACGGGATTTCAATTCTGGCGATCGACAGCTTCTTACGGGCAGCTCCCCAAACCAAAATTTTGCCGACAGAGGAAGGAAGAGAATTCAAAGGAACTTTAAGACATTTTGTGGAGAGAATTTGAGACAAGTGTTTATCTTTGTGACTATACTTGGTTTTTAATTTATACTTCTTGTTTTTGTACATGATTTCTAACTTTAAACTCATGTGTGGTTGTGTTTTATCCATGGATTCTGAGTAGTTTTCCTTATCTTTTTCCTTAAAATGATGTTGACCTCACTTTTGGTTGAGGTTTATTTTTTCCTCTTTAGTAACCTAAGGTCTAGCCATATGATTTTCCTATTGACTATTCATAGAAAACTAGACATGGAACCCTCACCATTAGAAATTCTACCGTCTTCTTTACTCAACTTGAAGTGCCACATGTTGATCTCAACCTCTAAATACTTAGTAGGTGGGGTCACTATGGGGGAAACTCAAGATGAGTCACCCTTAGGACTGCTAGACATTAAGGTTGACCCTGGGTGTTGGTCTACAACCGAGGCACTCACTACACTCATCTACACTCATCTACCCTCACAATCACTCACAACCCTGAACTCAAATTTCTAGCCTAGATCCCTTGATATTTTGGGATACTCATGTAGATGGTACCTTAAATCTACTAGCCCTCGCACTATGGTTTAGCTAAGACCACTATGTAGATGACCCAAAATGGGGTTTCCATTGATCCATGGATTATTGGTGATGATTGATACCTCAAATCTACCAAAATACCCATCTTGGCCTTTTACCCCTAAAACACCCCCAAATTACCAAAATACCCCTCAATAGCTCAAAATCTAAAAAATTCCAAAAATTCCCAGAAAATTCCAATAAATCCCAAATATTTTCAATTTCATTTCTCTCAACTACAACATGACCCAATTTTTTCAATTTGACCATCTTTAGCCAAAATCCCCAAATTACCCTTTAAAACCCCAAATTTCCCCAAATCCAACTCAAATGTCCATCAATTTGACCTCAATTGACCTCAACTTCAATCCTAAACTCAAATTCACTTTTGATATGAATATATTAAACCAAATCCAAGCTTAATTAGCCCATTATTTGAGCCCAATTTTGAGTTAGGTTAAAGCCTTAATCTTGGCCACATGACATAATCTCACCAAATTGAACCCATAGCCTAGTCAATTGGCCCCAATTAATGTTTAAAAATCTTTATAATATTCTTTTACATCAAAAACAACCATCAATTGGCCTTGGTGAAGCCTCATATCCATTTAATTTTGGCCTAAATCCAAAATTCCCAAATTTAGCCCCAAATTGGCTAAGTCCCCAAATTTCATCTAACTTGATTGCCTTAACCTCCAAATTGGCACCCAATTCATGTTGAAAACTCTTCATAGGGTCCCCATGATTGCCTTAACCTCAAAATTGGCACCCAATTCATGTTGAAAACTCTTCATGAGGTCTCTATTGACCATTTAAAACAATCAATTTGGACTTATCCTATGGCTAACCCAAGCTAGACCCAAGCCTAGCCCAACATGACCCAAATTGATTAAGGTTCAAAATTCCCTCAAATTGACCCTTCAATTGAACTCAAAACCATTCCATTCTTCACCAAAGTTGTTCCTTATGATCATCTACACCAAATGAAACTTTTATTTGGGCAAAATGACATGGTTAACCTAGCCAAAACCCAAGTTTTGGTCATTTGCACCCGCTTGGACCCATGCACTAAATGTGACCTAACCACCCTAAAGTCACNATTCTAGGGGTCTTAAAGTCAGTAAGTTACTGTTTCATTGAAGTTTTTAGTCTTTTGAAGTTTCTGGTCTAAAGTGAGCTTTTGGGGGGTGACCCAAGTAGTTTGGAGCTTATTTGGGAACCTAGTGAGTTGTTTATTACTCACCCGGGATCAAGGTTTCCCTACTCTTAACTCTGGTTTTTCTGCTGCAGTGTGAATTTTAAAATGGCATTTCCTATTGACTTGGAAGCTAATGCACAGTGGACCAGAGCCACTTATGCTGGAGTGGTTGGAAAAAATGTGGATACACTGTATGGTATAGAAAAACTTGTGTTCCCACAAGAGTTCCATAACACAACTGCAGCAAAAGGTACTTCACCTTGCATTCACCCTATTGGACTTAAGGAAGGGGAACCTTATTTATTTTTCTTAAACCAAGAATTAAAAAAATTTCAACAAGGAAGTTCAATTCACTCTGATTGGCAAATTCAACTTGGGACACCCTAAAATGGAGCTAGTGAGAGGTTCTTTTGACTCACTGCAGTTTATAGGCTCATGGAAGCTGGGATTACTTGTTAGAAGGCACCTCCTAATACAAATCACCACAGAAGAAGATTATGCTAGATTCTTTGCCAAACAGACAATTAGAATTGCTTGAGCTGATATGAAAATACTCAAATGGACACCTGATTTTGACCCTTCCAAGGAACCACCAGTGGTACCAATGTGGTTCAAATTACCAGGTTTTCCACTTCTCCTGTTTAATTTAAATGCACTTTTTAACATAGGAAGTGCAGTTGGCACTCCTCTCGAAGTGGATGAACCCACTTATAACAAAGCAAGACCAACAAGTGCAAGAATACTAATAGAAAGGAATATTACATTGCTTGAGCTAAAAATAGTGTGGATTGGTGATGAAGTAAAAGGATTTTGGCAAGAGGTAGTCATGGAACAAAAACCTTATTATTGTCAACATTGCAAAATGTTCGGACATACCAAGGAAAGATGCTACAAACTACATCCTCCCACTAAAAGACTACCAAATAATCCAATTACAAAAGTTACTGAGGAGAAAGATATCAATCTGAGTCATGATAGTGAAATACAACAAGCAAGAAGGAACAAAAACCAAACTAAAATCCCAAAAAACCCTGATGAAGGACAATGGGGTGATCAAGGGGAGCATGAAGGAGGGACTTAACCTGTAGGATCTCTAACTCAGCAAACCTAAACAGAAATTGATGAAGGAATACAAATTAATAACAGAACTGTAAATACTGAATTGGAGGAGTCCACAAGCAGTAAAATGAAGTGCATCACACGTTTAGAGCAAATGATATCAGAAATAGAACACTCGATGGAAAGTGAATGGAAAAAACAACAGAAAAAAAAGAAGAAGAAGATCAAAGAAGACATTAAAACAAATAATGTGGAACACCAGAAGGACCAAAAGAAAATAAAGCTCAAACAACTAGGGGAAGGACAAGATCTAGGCCCCAACCCTCATTCCATTTATCCCAACACCATGATTAATATGTTATGCTGGAATATAAGGGGGATTGCTGATCTCCCTTCCTTAAAAAGATTAAAGTTTTTAAATAAGAAATACAAGTGCTGGTGCTTGGTTATTCTTGAACCTTTGGTTCACCAAAATCTTCAGAAATATGTTAAGGCCTTCCAAGGGTTCTCATTTACCACTAACCTGAACAACAAGATCTGGATTTGGAGTAGAAATGAAATGAACTACAAGGTTTTGCTCAATCACTCCCAATTTATACACTGCTCTTTCAACATGGCAGACCAGGTTGGCTATGCCACTTTTGTTTATGTTCGATCCTCTAAAACTGTCAGACAAGAACTATGGAAGGAGATCCACCAAATCAGAAGTTTGACTAATACTGCCTAGAATGTTGGAGGAGATTTCAACTGTATTGCTTTAATTGCTGAAAAAAAAGGGGGAAGAAATACATCCCTTAAAAATATGACTGAGTTCAAAGACAACATATATACTACCGGGCTGTTTGATTTGGGCTTTAATGGCCCTGCGTTCACTTGGAAAAGGGGAAAATTTTGGGAAATATTGGACAAGATACTGGCTAATGACAACTGGATTCAGAATTACTTGCAAACAAATATCACTCATCTTAGTATGGCTTGGTCTGATCATAGACTTATGTTGATTTCCATCTCTGCCAATGAACACACATCAGACCTCCTTTTGGATACCTTAATGTTTGGTCAAGCCACAAAGATTTCATTCAGATTGTGAAGGAGAATTAGAAGGATTGTGATCACATAAACCCTCTAATCAAGCTGTGGAATCTACAAAAAAAGACTGGTAAAGCTCTCAAAATTGGAACACCTTTGGGAACATTCTGAAAGGAGTGGAACAGGCTGAGAAAGATCTTCAACTTCTGGAAAAAGAACACAGTAAGGGCCAAGTGGGAGAATCATCCCTCGTGGAAGCCAATGAAAAGTTACTGAATGCAGTAGAGTGGCAAGAGCAATTCCTGAAATAGAAGGTAGCCAAAAACAAGTTTATTGATGGAGACAGAAACACTAAATTTTATCATGCTTGCATTAAATACCAAAGAAAATGCAGCACCATCCACTCTATCAGACACAACCAAGGAAATTGGATCAAAAATGATCAAAGAGTAGCTGAGAGTGCTGTGGCCTACTGTAAAGACCTTATGCAGTGTGAGTTAACTGGAAGAGAACAAGTGGAGTCTGAATTGTTCCAAGCTGATAAGGAATTTTGCTCCAGGATAAATTTAACTAAAACCCCTGGAGAGGAGAAGATTAAAAAAGCCCTTTTCTCTATTGATAATGATAAAACAACAGGTCCTGGTGGGTTCACTGTAGATTTCTACAAGGGCTTGGGAGGTCATCAAAATAGAGATTATTGAAGCTATCCAACACTATTTTAAGGGACAACCTTTACCTGACTATTTCAGTACTGCTACCCTTATTTTTGTCCCCAAATCCTCACTAAAAGATCGTTGGAGTAATTACAGAACAATTAGCGTTACCAATATTGTAAGTAAGATTATAAGCAAAAATTCTGGTATTCAGAATCCAACCTATTCTTCATCCCCTTATTATTCCCAAACAAGAAGCTTTTGTGAAAGGGAGAAGCATTGGGGATAATGTTATGATTGCTCAAGAGCTTCTATTGGATTTAGATAAACCTTGCAGAGGGGGCAACATGATCTTTAAATTGGATTTGAAAAAAGCTTATGAAATGATCAATTGGAATTTCATCATGGAGATTATGAAGGCTAGAGGATTTACAAAAGACTCCTGCAAAATAATTCAAAGATGGTTGGAAGGAAATGTTAACACTATTTTAATTAATGGTAAAACCCATGGGATTTTTAAGGCAAATAGGGGATTGAGACAAAGGGATCCATTATCACCAACCTTTTTTATATTGGCACTAGATTATCTGTCAAAAATAATAAAAAAACCAGGGAACAGAAAAGATTACAGTATATATCTTAATAGATCCAAATAAGATATTAGCCACCTTATTTATGCTGATGACATCCTAATTTTCTCCAGGGCTAAAAAAAATGCTATAAAAAACCTTTATGAAGACATTCAAAAATTCTAGCAAGCTTCTGGCCTTGAAGTGAACAAAGACAAGCCACATCCTTTTCAGTAAGAAATGCTCCATTGCTTGCAAACAATGGACATTAGAGCTCACTGGATTCAATCCTATGGATACCCCCTTCAAATATTTGGGGGTATATCCAACTAAGGGAAGGAAAAAAATACAGTTTAATGAAATTGTGGAAAAAACCATTGCAACCCTCCAAGGGTGGACGAATTCTTTCCTGTCAAATGGGAGCAGAATAACCTTGCTGAAAAGCATCTTAACCACCTTCCCCATGTACACATTACAAGTGTCTATGATGACGAAAAACACACAACTCATGTTAGAAAGAACCTTCAACAGATTCCTGTGGGCTGGACAAAAGAAACAAATGATCTGGGCCAGCTAGCAGAAAGCAGCCAAACCTCTATATGCTGGGCGTCTAGGCTTCAAGGGACTTCAACAACTACAACAAATTAGCATGTGCAAACTTTGGCTGAAGTTCAGACAGAATGACAACCTCTGGGAAAATTTCATGCACTCTAAGTATTGCAAAACTTAACACCCTAACCTGGTGAGCCAAACTAGGGGACTCTAAGACTGGGAAACAAATGTTGAAAGTGAAGGAACAAGCTAAAAAATTATACACTTGGGAGATGGGATAAGGAAACATCAACTTATGGCAGGACAAATGGTGCCTAGAGAACATCATTGAACCCTTGGATGATATGTTGGACAAAAACCTGATGGTGACGGATAGCTGGGAGGGCTAGAATTGGTCTCAGGAAGCACTCCAAAATGTCGTTACAAAACACTCAATGTGAAATATATCAAAAATCCAATTTGACAGAAATAAAAAAGATAGGGTGATTATTAAAGAAAACTCCACTCAAAGTGTGACCAAAGCTATCTATAATTAGTTGTTCACCTGGGAGACAACTTCTTGAGGAGAGAAATTATGGAACAAATTCCTAACTCCCTCCATGGCCTTCTTCTCTTGGAGAGTGCTAAATAACTTAATACCTACAGATGATATACTTAAGTTAAAGGGCTTGAAGGGTCCTTCCAAATGCAAACTCTGTCAGAGCAGTGAAGAGACGTCCATACATCTAATTTTCAAGTGTGAATTCTTCAGGAAGGTTTGGAGTTCCTTGAAAACTAAGTTCCACATCAACAATCTTAACTTGGGGTGGGAACAGCTGAAGAAATGCTGGTTAGATTGGCAAAGACTCAAACTTGGTACAATCCCATTAGAATAAAAATAAGCATGAAGAAAAAGAGTGACTATAGAAACAGTGGAGGCTAATTGTCTTGCTTACATCAGAAAGCTGATCATATGGAATGACTTTCCAAACATCTTAAAAACTAACGAAAGCAAGGATCAGAATTGCAGAAAAGTAATTAAGGTATATTGGGAGAAACCTAAATACCCCTACCTAAAAGTCAATACTGATGGAAGTTTTTCAGCTCGCATAGCAGGTATTGGAGGAGTGTTCAGAGATCACAAAGGCAGATGCAAAATGTTCTTCAAGTCTCTTATTATTGTTGAAGATGACCTGGAACCTGAGACAACTGCTCTTTACTGGGCCATAAAAATGGCTGCCATCAATAGTTGGACACCACTCCAAGCTGAGGTTGACTCTTCAATGCTGATTGAGTACATGACAGGTAAAGCTCTCCCCCCCATGGCATATCCGATAGTGGATTTTAAAGATAAAACATCTCACTAAGGAGATACAAGTCAACTACTGTTTTAACTTCAGAGAGGGCAACCGACCAGGTAATTATCTAGCTATTGAAGGTGCTGAATCCCAAAGAGTAACTGTTGCTACTAACCCCACACAGATTCTAGCTGACCTGGAAAAGGGGGACAAATTGCATATACCTTACCTCAGAATTGCGAGGAGCTAGTTGTTTTCTATTTTCTAGTTTTTTAGACATGTCTTGTATTCCCTTAATTGCATTTCATTTTGATGTTGCTTTTTACTCTATCCTCTCCCTCCTGTAACTCCTACTCTCTTGATGTAATGATGAAATTTAAGTGATCAACATGGAGGGAGACTCAAGAGGCTCCTTATATATATATATATATATATATATATATATATTGTTGTNTGAGTCTAGTGGCTGGAAAAGCTCAAAACTGAGAGCCACCCCCATGGTACCTCACCCAAATCAAACCTAGAGGCCAGCTCATCCAAATCAAATTGAAGAGCTCCTCTGCCAATGCACACAAGCTTGTGCCCTAAGAGCCACCCCATGGTCATTTTTTTATAAAATCACCTCCACGACCATGAGAGTGGTGCAAAATTTATCTCAAAGAGAACCTCCCAAATCACTCACAGAGCTTCCTTGAGATCTCCACAGCCCATTCGAATCACTCCACTGTCTTGATTCCCCCTGTACAACCCTAATTTTGAGCTTAAAAATTAGGGCAGAAACAGGACATCTCTCAAAACTCCACCAAACTTCAATTGCTTGTACCCACACCTTCACAACAACAAGAAAAGATAAAGCCCCATCAAATTAACCTCTAAAATAGCCTCCACCATAGCTCTAGACCAACACCTGAAATCAAGCTTGGTCAAATTCATACCTAGGCCTTACACCGAGACTAGGGACTCAATCTCTAGCCTCCTTTGACCCCAACGAATGTGTTAAACACCTCTGATTGAAGCCTCCCTTCTCAGAGCAAAGGTATAAAACTTCTCCTCCTCCCGAGTTTCTTTTGATTCTCCATTTGCTTGAGCTTAATTTCATGACACATTAGTCGTATGGATATGTTCGTCTCACTAAGGCGAGTATTTAAAAAAATTCACTTAATTTGGCTGAGAAACGAGAGAAATCTTAGGCCTTGAAGGTGGACGGCTCTCGGCCTAAGCCATTGGAGACGATGACCATGCGCCGTTTGATCAAGCGTGTATCAAACAGACGGAGGAGATCGAGCCAGACGACACTTCGGGACATAAACAGCGGGCCGAGTCAGCAAGCTACGTGGACAGCGGCGTCCAACCAAAGCGCACCATGCATGTCTTCAGAGCCGTTGTAGGATGAGGTGGCACGCGCGGTTTAAATAGAAAAATAGGGCCTTTTCTATGTATTTAAATACCTTTAACTTCAAAAATACATAACTTGGTGTAGAAAAATCACAAAAATAAAATAAAAATAGTCTCTTACTCAGTGAATAGAGAAGAATAATGTGGAATAAATTTCAAGTCCATTTGATGCATAAAATATTTTTAATTAATTAAACACTATTTGGAATCATTTGATTCTCCATGCATATTGACACATCACCTTGGCTTGAAATTTCGGCATGTTGTAGCCTCTGTAAGGGGAAACATCCTCTGATTTTTTCAAACTCAGAGGAGGTTCCTATACAGAGATCTATATTTTTCAAGATCTCGCACATTATTTCTTTAAAATAATCATGGAAATTAGCATATTGATTAGAAAATTCTAAGAAAATTTTAAAAAGTCCACCATGACTAGAGAAGCTTTTGGAAATAATTTTATGGGTCAAGTCATTTAAAATACCCTTAAATTTTACAAACACTAAATCACTAAGATAATTAATTTTAGAAAATATGAACATTTAAATGATTTGATTTTTGATCTCCGTTGTGATTTATGATCCAGAGAACTCATCATAAAAATTTCAAAATATTTTCAGTTCATTTGATAACTTAAGTTTATTTTTAAAGATAAATATCACTTTTGACACTTAAATGATTTTTTAAACATTAAAATATAACTTAAAAAATTATGAAATTTATTTTCTTGAGCTCTTTGTGATCAGGGATATTTTATAAAAATAAAATAATATTTAGGATAAAAACTTGATTTTTAGCCAATTTTAATTATTTAAATAATAAAAAATTCATAAAAATCACAAAAATAAGAAAACTCATGAAAATGTTCTGAATTGCTTCTTAATCACTTAAGAAAGATTAGAATATTTTTCATGATTTTCTAAATAATGATATTAATTTCAAAACTTAAAAATAATTTTTTTAAAGCTAAAAACGAGTTTTCACTAAAATAATTCCAATAAATCAAAGAAAAATTAGAGAATTACAAAATTTGCTCCTGTGAGTCCTCTAACCTTAGGGAGATTTTTCAAAAATACAAAATCTAATTTTCACCATTTGAAATATTTTATTTTTATTAAATAGGTAAAAACATAAAATAATTCTAATAAATCACAAAGAATTCGAAAAACTATGAAATTTTGTTCAAAGGCTTCTCTGGTCTAGATCTACATCCACTAAAAATTTCAAGGGATTAGAATTTATCTTGGTCAAGTTAGGAATTTTCTTTGAAAAATCTTATTTTTGCATGAAAATAATTATATAAATTAACTTAAATTTTGAAAAATCCCATTTTCTCCTCTGATATCTTAATTGTTCCATGAATGTGGTAGGATAAAAATTTCAAAGTCATTTGAATTAAAGTTGACAAATTATGAAGTGTTAGAGTCTTAGGGGAAAATGTGTAATTTTAGAAATTTAATAACATTTAGGCTTAATTTAATTTAAGGAGGGAAATGGAAAACCTCTGATCCTAATCAATTTATTTGATGCTTGAAGCACAAGGGGTTAATTGGCAGAAACCAATTTCAGTTTCCTCATTAAAAAGATAAGTTAATAAATTTCTAAATCATTAAAAATTTAGAAGTTTATTAAAATTAAATGATCCTGGATTTAGAGGTATGACTTTTGAAGCCAATAATTAAAGCCAATAATTAATCAATTTAATACCCCTATTTTGATTTTCAAATAGAATCCAAATCATGCATCATGACCACTTAAAGCTTAACCCTTTTCAAAACTAATTAAGACACTCACCTAGGTCTTAAGGGCTTAGTGGTGACTTAGGCTAAATCAAAACTGACTAAATGAGGATTAGAGAAAGAAACATAATTAAATCAAACATCCTTGAAACACCACTAAGCCCAATTAGGATTAAAAATTTGGCTAAGTGCTCAAATTACACTGATTTTCCCTTCAAGTGAATTCACTCACATAATTTTCAAATAAAATGATAAATGATAATTAATCTATTCTTAGAGATAATTGAGACATCAATGTTCAATGAGCATTAAGGGTATTTATATGATGAATTATTAAGCAACATAATAATTTTAAAAAGAACTCGGGATTTTCCACCAGGCAGTGAGAGAGTAGCATGGACCTGCTTCTTTCTTTAGATCTGTTGGACACCTCGGAGATCTACCAAACTTAATATATTTTGCTTGTCAACATCATCCTTAATTAAACTTCTAAGGACCCGCCAAGATATGACATAGGGTTAGGAAAATTACCAAAACTTTACCTTTCCTGCTCTTCATAAACTGCCTTAACATGCATTTTAAGTTTCAGGCACCAGAACTTACCTTTTCTGCTCTTCATAAATTTCCTTAACATGCATTTTAAGTTTCAGGTGGTGGAACGTACTTTCCTGCTCTTCATAAACTGCCTTAACATGCATTTTAAGTTTCAGGTGGTGGAACGAGAATTCGCCAGGTACGCTTTTACAGTTTATAGTACCGTCTTTCTTCTGCCTTTTCCTTACATGTTCCATGCCTGCTCTTCATAAACTATCTTAACATGCATTTTAAGTTTCAGGTGGTGGAACGAGAAGACTCGTCATGTACACTTTTACAGTTTTCAGCGTTGTCTTTCTTGTACTTTCATACTGTGTTTTTCATACTATACTTTTATACCTACAAATATGCATGCTAAACAATGATGTCACCCTGCATGAAAACTAAAACTATCAGGATAGCCACATAACGAAAACCAAAACAAAAACTAAAATCAACCAAGTTAAAATTCACCCCCACAACATTCAAAAAATAAAACAACTCAAAATTTAATCACAAACACCACACAAAACTACAATTTCAACTAAATTAAGACATCTCTACTGGATAATTGGGAATTCCTTGGAGGAGGTAACCTACGGTTGCTAACGAGGCTTCCTACGGTTTAAATGAAATTATGGAATTCATNATAAGATTGGCAGAAAAATATAATATAATACATAAAATTGCAACTGCTTATCATCAACAGACTAGTGGTTTAGAGGAAGTATCTAATCGTGAATTTAAAAGAGGTTTGGAGAAGAGTATTAATCCTAACAAGATGGATTGGTATATTAGATTAGATACTGCATTATAGGCATATAGGACATGACAGCTTTTAAGACACCTATAGGAATGTCTCCCTATAAGTTAATTTTTAAGAAGACTTGTCACTGGCCGGTTGAATTAGAACATAAAGCTTATTGTGCGATAAAAGAATTTAACTTCAATTTGAAACAAGCTAGTGAGAAAAGATTGTTGCAATTTATTGAGCTTGAGGAAATTAGGAATGAATCATACGATAATGAGATGATTTATAAGGAAAAAAAATGAAAGAATTCCATGATCGAAAGAGAGTAAAAAAAGATTTTTGAACCTGGACAGGAAGTTTTGTTATGTAATTCAAGATTGAAATTATTCCCTGGAAAATTGAAGTCTAGGTGGAAAGGGCCACTCAAAGTTATAAAAGTCTATCCCTATGGAGCAGTTAATATTGAAGATCCTAAGACTGGAAAAATATTTAAAGTAAATGGGCACAGATTGAAACCTTATTTTGTTGGTCATAGAATAAATTTTAAAGAGACTCTCAATGGATCACCCATAATAAGACTGGGAATGTTGGGCTGACGACATTAAACCGAGCGCTTTGTGGGAGGCAACCCATATGTATTGTTGTTTACTTTGATTTTTAAATTTTTACTTAAAATTATATATGTATGTTTATGTTTATGTCTTTAAATAATCGTGTATTTAAGAAAAAATGTTTAGAAACATCTTTGTTTGCCTAATGTTGTGAAAAGATTGAGAATTTATTTGATAAAAATCGAAACGGCCAAATTTTGGAACTGGCGCATGATGCGCTGAATTCCAGAGAGCTGACGTATTATGCGCCAAATCGGCACATGATGCATCGTGGAGATGAAAATTATTAAAACGTGTTGAACGGCGATTTTTAGCTGTGACACCTTTAAATAACTCCTAAAAACTGAGTTCAAGACATATTTTAGGGAGGAAAACGAGGGAAGAGTCACCACTTTTCAATTCTCATGGCTTCCTACTCTAGAAGCTCCACTATATTTGGATTTTTCAACCGAAGAAAGTTCATCAGTTTCGACGCACAGAAGTTGCATGATCAAGTTATTATGAAGAAGAGGCTTATCATAGAGAGGGGATTTGTGCATCAAGGATTCAACACAACGAATGCTCGAGTTGAAGAAGTTATTGCGCAGAGGCATTAGGAAGTGCTTTGTTACACTATTACTGCTATAGTCATTCCTGCGATGAAAGAATTTTATGCAAATATTCAAGGGATCAATCAAGGAATGATTTATGTGTGAGGCAGGTTTGTGTAGTTCACTCTTTCAAGAATCAATGAAATGTTTATGATCGAGAATGTGACTGTCTGCCACTATGCAACTTATGCCTCTACAATAGATAACATGAATGAACTCTACCATTACCTTATGGATGAAGATGCTAATTAGGAAGCCCGAGACGATGGGAATGTGAGTTTTTTTCAACATTAAAAAATCCTACTTCAAAGGCATGGCATTTCTTCAATTCCTCAAAATTACTGCCTAATATGAAAATTAGTAAGGTCACGAAAGAGAGTGTTATTTTGAATTAATGTATTCAAACTGGGAAACCTGTTGATATTGGAGCCATAATTGTAAAATATGTTTTGGGTTTGATTGTAAATGGATCTACAATAGGATTGGGACACCCATCTACTAATTTCCAACTCTGTAGTAAATCACAAGTACCTTATGAAAGTTAAGAGAGAGTCCTACTGACTTGGAAGTCGATGGATCTTGAAGTTTACTGCAGTTGCATTAGAATTGGAGATGAAAGTGTTATGGATGTACTAATAGCTCAAGGATCACATAATTCATCACCTATTAAGTTCTACTAAAACTTGAGTGCACTTTCAAAAAGAATTAAAAAGATAGAGAAAGTGTGCGTAATCTTATACATGCAATTGAGATAATTTTGGAAATGTTGGATCACTGGATTGGAGACTCAAGGAACATTTTAAACATATAGGGCATATTGAAGATGGTTTGATACGTATGTTCAAGAAGCATGCATTGATTGAAGAGGAAAATGCAACTGATGAAGTTCCATTTACGCCCTTCTATAATCTTTATGCACACTGCCAGTCTTTGGGAGATCTCTAGGAGAGCAAGAGTGATGAAGATGAGTGAAGTTGAATTAAACACGAAATGTTTTGTCTAGTATTTTTTATTATAGTTTGTTATGTTGGATTGCTTTACTTTAAACTGTTGCACTATTTATGTTATTTTCTATGAAGTTTGATGTTTAGTTTTCAGTGTTTAGGAGGTTGGTTTGCTTTAAAACCATAATTTGTTATGTGTTGGGTTGAAAAATGTTAGTTTGTAATAACTCAGATTTTGTATATAAATATGAGTTTTGTGTTGTTTGTGAAAATTTAGTTTTAGTTTGATGTTTAGTTATGCTTAGAAAGGTTTGATTGAGTCAAATAGAAGTTAATGTAAAGCAGTACAGAGCAGATTTCCACGAAAACCAAAATCAAACAAAAACATGCTCTAGCAAATGATGCCCCAACTTACAGAGCCTTGGCGCAAGATGTGCCAGATTGGCGCATGATGCGCCAAATGTCAGAACACCCTATATTACCTAGAAAACCATAAAATCATACAGACAACCTCCATTTTTAGCGCTTGAGTCATCGTCTACCTAAAGACCTTGATCAAAGGTATCACATTGCGGGCTAAAGAGAAAGATGCAGAGGATAAAAATAATAGATTTCATTTTCTCTTGGTAAGAACTTCACTTTAAGTT
>JXCR01147671.1:34328-50701 GCA_002079205.1 Phalaenopsis hybrid cultivar
AAATATTTTTGTAATGAAAATTAATTTTGTAACTTAAGATATTTACTATAAGAGAATAAGATTGTAGTTAACTATTGAAAGTAAAGGAAACTATATATTGAAGTATTAAGAATCTGGAAATTCATTTGAGAAGAAAAGATTGGGATTCAATGATGGGAAAGCTATGAAATATTTATAAGGTAGAAATGCTTTGAGTTTCAAATTTAGTGAAAGAAAAGTGAAGTTCAAAATTATTAAAGGCTATCCAGATATAGTAATCCTCACTTGAAAAAGAAAAAGAAAGGATTGACAACAATCCCAGAAAAGAAAAGAAAAATATATAGGATTGAAAACAATCCAAATAAAAAAGAGAAAAGAAAGAAAGAAAAAAAATGAAAGTGAGGAGAAGCTTGAGGAAATGCCTAATCAAAAATTGGCTTCACTGGATCTACCTAAAGAAAAAACTTGAATACATTCCTGAACTTATATTTATGAAATATATCTTTTTACTAATAGAGTTCTCATGAAAGTCTTATCTTTTGGATTTCTAAGTGACTTAATATTGCAATCTATAGTCATTCTTGAAATAAATAGAAAACTAAAACTCTTAAAACTCAATGACTAGATAATCTGATGGCTACAGAGTTAATTCAATTACTTAATTTTTTTTCTGAAAAATCTCACTATGATATTTATGTAAATCAAACTTATAGTATTTCTGAATTAAAATATTACTCCAGTAGATCATAACTTTTATATAGTACCAAAATTACTTGAGGACAAGTAATAGTTAAGTTTGGGGGATTTTGACCAAAGTAAAATATGTTGAGATTTTCGTACCTCTTTTATACTGTTTTTAATGATATTGCACTTTAAAGAAAGGTATTTTTGATGGTTTGTTACAGGAATGATGAATTAAGGTCAATAGAGCAAAAAGATGCAAAAAGGAGCGAATTTGGAGAAAAAAAGGACCAAAATGTGGAGAATTGCACTAGGGCACCGACTACGCCATCGACACCACCGATGGTGAGATTTTTCCGAGGCTACAGAAAAAAATCTCCAGAAGGCTGCCGACGGCGCCATCGAGGCCGCCGACAGCGGGATTGACGGTTATGTGTACTTGTACAATGGATAAGGCCGGATTTTGGAGGGGTGCATAAGCAACTCTTGCGAAAACTCATCCACATCCTTAAAGAGAAGGTTTTGGCTGAAAATAGAGGAGTCCTGAAAGTTAGATAGGTTCCATTAGTGTGAAAAGAGCTTGCTAGAGCGTGTAATTGTGAGGAATTCTTTGAGAAATTATAAGAGTGGAGGGAAAGTGAGAAATTTCTTCCTCCTTACTACTTCGAAGAGGAATTCTGTGTGCTGTAAAGAAAGGAAGAGATTCGAGGAACTTCAAAGGCTTCAAAGAGGAATTCTGTGTGTTGTAAAGAAAGGAAGAGATTCAGAGGAACTTTGAGGAGTATTCTTGGAGAGAAAGTTAGAGATAAGTTATTTACTTGTTATAGTTTGTATGACTTTGATTTTATATATGAGTTTTGAGTTTATTTGTGCTTTCCCCATGAGTTCTGAGTAGTTTTCCATGTCTTTCTCCTTGTCTCGAGATTTTTGAAATGGTGATTTGAATTGGTGAAGCCATGAAAATGTTTAAGAAATTGTGATGATCTTTTAATTCAATCCTAATTTACTTTCAATCTGGCCAATTGATTTGTTAAAATATGTTGAGTTTACAACTAAAGTGATAAGATTCAGGGAGGTCAAAGCCCTTGAAGTTGGGTGCAAATAAATAGGGAAATATTACTATCGGGCGTAGAATTAGAGATTTTAGAGCGACACACTAAAATCCTCAATTTGGTCCTATCGTTTGGGTGCTGATGTGTAGATGTTAGCCCTCAGGTGAGGGGAAAGTGGGAGCTCCGAATTGAGAGCCGGTATCCTCCCAGCCTAGCCACAGAATCAGTAACCAAGCATAGGATTAGTCAATGTTCTTTATGTTTGGACCAAAGGGTAAAGAATAGGAATGCTCCTATTTGGCACAATATAAATTGAACTAATTCATCATTCACTATAATTTCTTGACAAGGAGAATGATGTTTTCTTATATATTAAATATCACATTAGAATTCACTATAATTTCTTGACAAGGAGAAGGATGCTTTCTTACATATTAGATATCACAAAATTAAACCCTAGTTTCTATCTGTAGTTATTTATTAGTTATCCAAATTATCTACTTATTTCAATTGCCTATTAGTGACAGATAAGAAAATTGAACGTCATTGTTGTAGTTGAAGTATTACTTTTTATTGTATATTAGTGACAGATAAGCAAATTGAATGTCGTCGTTGTAGTTGAAGTATTACTTTTTATTAAGCCTTTAGTCCGTAGTATTGTATTTCTCCCTGTGGGATCGATAACTAAGTCTCCATTAGAGCCCTATATTACTTGAGCGATACGTATACTTGCATTGACAAATTTGACTTTATTATTATATATATACATCTTTATTAAATCAAACACATATATATAAAGTCGCAGTCAAGATTTTAACACCGTTCTATATATCTTTATTAAATCAAACACATATAAATAAAGTCGTAGTCAAGATATTTGACACCGTTGCTGAAATTTAAATCTTCTAGTAGCGTCATTAAATTCTTGTAATTATCGATTTACAAAAAGAAAAAGGTCTGTCATTAAGTACATCATTTAACTATTCAAAATTCTGTTTATGAAGGTTAAACGGGTATTGTTTAGGCTTAGAATTGATCAAAATCGCAAAAATACGAAATTTGGCATAATCAATAGAGCCCTCCGACGGCGCCCTCGACGCCACCGACGGCGGGAATTTCCCAAGACTTAGGTTCAAAAACATAATAGAGCGCGTTGACGGTGCCATATACCCCGCCGTTGATGAGATCGAAAAAATACCTCTTTAACTGTGATTTTGACCGGTCAACCGCCACTATTCATCATCCCATTCCTCTTAAAAACACCATTTTCGAATTAGGGCTTGGTAAATCTTTGATTGGGAGACGATTTCAAGGCTTTTTGATACTGGATTTGATCTTCTTTAGGTAAAAGCTTCACTCCAAGTTAAAATATTTGATCTTCACCATGTATTTCTTCCACATTGAGGAAACTCAAAAATTTGAAAATGTGAAGAAAATCTTGGAAGGAAATTCATGGATCTTAATGTTAAACTCTTTGAATTACCATTGAAAGCCATGATTTACATATTAGAAGTAATTTTTGGAATTTTTCTTTGATTTGATTAGATTAAGATGGTTCCATCAAAAGAGAAGAGTTGAGTTTGACGATTCACGCTTCGTTGATGTGAAGGCTCAAACTCGATTTACTTCAATACTTAAAGGAAAACAAATGTATACAAGATCGAGTTTTTGAGAGTCTGGGAGGAGAAATTGAACAGGTTATTGCCGAGCGGAAGGTGGGAAAACTTTTTTTTACACCACCAATAAAGCCGATGCAAATGTGGTGAAGGAGTTCTACGCCAATGTGATTTATCTGAAGACGGAATCGTACAAGTGTGTGGATTTCTTGTGAAATTTACCGCCGACCGCATTAAAACTTTCTACCAAGTCCCAGATTCTTACAACTGCCACTATGAATCGTTTAGTACGATGGAAGGCCCCCTCAATGATGTGATTAACTTTCTCACTGATGGGAAAGGAACGTGGAAGATAAAGCAGCGAGAAACGGGTAAACTTTTCTGCTTCCTTGATGGGAAAGGAACATGGAAGATAAAACAGCGAGAACGGGTAAATTTTTCTGCTTCCATGCCTGAACGCCACCTCTAAGGTGTGACACTATTTCATTTCCTCTACTCTATTACCGACTTATCACCATAGTGAGGTAATTAGAGATAGAGCTATTCTGAATTTCTGTATTCAGAATAATAAAACTATAAATGTGGGGAGAATTATTTTCAAGAATATATTGACTATGGTAAGGAGTGAGACTAGTGGAGGGCGAGGACATCCTGGACTTATTGGTAAGAAGTGAGATTAGTGGAGGTTTAGGACATCCTGAACTTATTTATACATTTTGCCAACTTTCTGGAGTGGAAGCTGGAGAGGAAGAATGGGTTCACCCTGTGAAACCCATTAGTAAATCTAATTTGAAGACTTATGTATCCCATGAGAAATGGAGAACTGGAAGTAGGAGTTAGGAACCTTATACCAGTAGAGATGTTCCCTCTATAAGTTATGACCCTCCTCCTCCTTCTAGCTCCCCCACCTTAACAGATTTGATGAATGAGTTGACCTTGCAGAGGAAGAGCATAGATTTAATAAATGAAAAGAGGTTTAGAACGCCGGCATTATTATGATAGTGAGTACCTGTGGAGGCATTCTGATTTTGAGATAGCTTATTATGACGCTCAGGCCTGACACTATAGAGGAGAGCCTGATGTTACATTTCCTGAATGCCCCCGATATACTCAATATCAACCCAATTCACCTGCTGATCAAGGCAACAATGAAATAGCTTGGGATTTTGATATTTAGAATGCAATTGATGTACTTTTGTTTGTATTTTTATTTTATGTAGTCTATTTGTAATAGAAATGGATGTTTATGTATTTGGACTTTCATTTTTATTATTTCGTTGTACTTGAATGATTTTATTTTTTGTTATAAAGTTAGTGTTATAGTTAATTATGCATATGTAGTTTAATAGATGTTGAGTAGTGTTGTGAATTGTATTGTAATGTGATTTTTATTTCACAATTTTAATTGTTTTATTAGTATTGTGTATGTGTTAGGAAATGTTGTGGTTATTTAATGTTTCAGTTTTATGCTTATTTCAAAATCTTATTTCCCAAAAATTCCTCTAATGATTTATGTGTGTAGAAAGCTCCTAATATTATGGACCAGGTGAAGTAAAAAAATTTGAGAAGGCCTGCAGAAATTTCAGAATGATAAAGATGCCTACAATACTAAGGTATGATTTATATTTATAGTATTTTCTTTCCACCTTTATTTCATATTCAAAACTTTAAGTTTAGGGGAGGGAAGAAAAATATTAACTATTATATGTCCTCTATTTCAATATTTTCAAAAATTATTTATATGATTTTATGTAGTGAATTTAATTCAGGTAACTATATTTTTGTAACAATTTAAATATTATGGTAGATTTAAAAAATATTTTTGTAATGAAAATTAATTTTGTAACTTAAGATATTTACTATAAGAGAGTAAGACTATAGTTAACTATTTAAAGTAAAGGAAACTATATTTTGAAGTATTAAGAATCTGGAAATTCAATTTGAAAAGAAAAGATGTGGGGCTCAATGATGTAAAAGCTATGAAATATTTATAAGGTAAAGGAATACTTTGAGTTTCAAAAAAGTAAAGGAAACTATATTTTGAAGTATTAAAAATCTGGAAATTCATTTGAGAAGAAAAGATTGTTTAAAGTAAAGGAAACTATATTCTGAAGTATAAAGAACCTGGAAATTCATTTGAGAAGAAAAGATTGGAGCTCAATGATGTAAAAACTATGAATTATTTATAAGGTAAAGAAATGCTTTGAGTTTCAAATTTAATTCAATGATGTGAAAGCTATGAAATATTTATAAGGTAAGAAATGCTTTGAGTTTGAAATTTAGGGAAAGAAAAGTGAATTTCAAAATCATTAAAGGCAATCCAGATATAGTAATCCTCACTTGAAAAAGGAAAAAGAAAGCATTGACAACAATCCCAGAAAAGAAAAGAAAAATATATAGGATTGAAAGCAAACCAAATGAAAAAGAGACAAGAAAAGAAAGAAAAAAATATAAAAGTGAGGAGAAGCTTGAGGAGATGCCTAATCAAAAATTGGCTTCACTGGACCTACCTAAAGGTAAAACTTAAATACATTCCTGAACTTATATTTATGGAATAGATATTTTTACTAATAGAGTTCTCATGAAGTTCTTATCTTTTAGAAATTCTAAATTACTTAATATTACAATCTATAGTCATTCTTGAAATAAATATAAAACTAGAACTCTTAAAACTCGATGACTAGATAATCTGATGGCTACAGAGTTAATTCAATTACTTTGAAATTTTCTTTGGAAAATCTCGCTATGATATTTATCTAAATGAAACTTATAGTATTTCTGAATTAAAATATTACCGCAGTAGATCATAACTTTTATATAGTGCTAAACTTACTTGAGGACAAGTAATAGTTAAGTTTGAGGGATTTTGGCCAAAGTAAAATATGTTGAGATTTTCGTACCTCTTTTATATTGTTTTTAATGATATTGCACTTTAAAGAAAGATATTTTTGATGTTTTGTTGTAGGAATGATGTAGATTTTCATACCTATTTTATGCTGTTTTTAATGATATTGCACTTTAAAGAAAGGTATTTTTGATGTTTTGTTGCAGGAATGATGATTATGGTCAATAGAGCAAAAAGATGCAAAAAAGAGCGAATTTGGAGCAAAAATGATCAAAATGTGGAGAATTGCACTAGGGCGCCGACGGCGCCATCGAAGCCGCCGACGACGAGATTTTCCCGAGGCTACAGGACAAAATCTCCAGAAGGCCGTCGGTGGCACCATCGAGGTCGCTGACGACGGGATTAACGGTTATGTGTACTTGTACAATGGATAAGGCCGGATTTTGGAGGGGTGCATAAGAAACTCTTGGGAAAACTCATCCACATCTTNAGCAACTCTTGGGAAAACTCATCCACATCTTCAAAGAGAAGATTTTGGCCAAAAATAGAAGAGTCCTGGAGGTTAGATAGGTTCCATTAGTGTGTAGAGAGCTCGCTAAAGCGTGTAATTGTGAGGAATTCTACGAGAAATTGTAAGAGTGGAGGGAAAGTGAGAGATTTCTTCCTCCTTGCTACTTCGAAGAGGAATTCTGTGTGTTGTAAAGAAAGAAAGAGATTCAAAGGAACTTTAAGGAGTGTTCTTGGGGAGAAAATTAGAGATAAGTTATTTACTTATTATAGTTTGTATGGTTTTGATTTTATAAAAAAATTCCGACTTTTGTTGTGCTTTCCCCATGAGTTCTGAGTAGTTTTCTCTGTCTTTCTCCTTGTCTCGAGATTTGTGAAATTGTGATTTGAATTGGTGAAGCCGTAAAAATGTTTAAGAAATTGTGATGGTCTTTTCACTTCAATCTTAATTTACTTTCAATCTGGCCAATTGATTTGTTAAAATATGTTGAGTTTTACAACTAAAGTGAAGATTACATCCAAGATTCAGGGAGGTCAAAGCCCTTGGAAGTTGGGTGCAAATAAATAGGGAAATATTACTATCGGGCGTAAAATTGGAGATTTTAGAGTGACAGACTAAAATCCTCAATTCTGTCCTATCGTTTTGGGTGCTGATGTGTAGATGTTAGCCCTCAGGTGAGGGGAACATGGGAGCTCCGAAGTGAGAGCCGGTATCCTCCTAGCCTAGCTGCAGAATCAGTAACCAAGTATAGGATTAGTCAATGTTCTTTATGCCTGGACCAAAGGGTAAGGAATAAGAATGCTCCTATTTGGCACAATATAAATTAAACTAATTCATTTTATCTATTCACTATAATTTCTTGACAAGGAGAATGATGCTTTCTTATATATTGATTATCACAAATTAAACCCTACTTTTTATCTTTAGTTATTTATTATTTATCCAAATTATCTACTTATTTTAATTGTCTATTAGTGACAGATAAGCAAATTGAACGCCGTCGTTGTAGTTAAAGTATTACTTTTTATTAAGCCTTAGTTCGTAGTATTCTATTTCTCCCTGTGGGATCAATAACTAGGACTCCATTAGAGCCATATATTACTTGAGTGATACGTATACTTGCGTTGATAAATTTGACTTTGACATTTTTGAATATTATACATATACATCTTTATTAAATCAAACACATATATATAAAGTCGTAGTCAAGATTTTGACACCATTGCTGGAATTTAAATCTTATAGTAGCGTCATCAAATTCTTGTAATTGTCGATTTACAAAAAGAAAAAGGTCGGTCACCTACGTACCAAAGCTTTTTGAGCAGACAGAGAAACCAATGCCTAGGCACTACAGACTAGGCTCCTAGGTGTTGCAGTTCAGACAGTTACTTTCTACATGACTTTGGGAGTTATTTTACTAGTGCTGACAATTTAGATAGAGATTTTTGGCAATTTTAAGAGTAGAGAAGAGGTTCCAAGTCCTAGAATTCTCTAAGGACAGTAGCTAGGAACTCTTGTTTTAAAGAGATTTGAGAGGGAAATTTGAGAGATTCTATAAGGGGTTTACGACAACATCTTGTGTAGCATTGTGGAAGACATCGTTCAGTGGAATTTGCTTCTCTTTTCAGAGGAAAAAAGCTAAGTATCATGTGTAATCTTATTTGATTTTTATTGTAAACACATATTTGATGAATTTTCTTAGATTGAATGAAGTTTTCTTTGGTGTTTATTATGTGTAGTGAGTAGATTTCTTATACTTTTCTCTTGTGAAAGATAGGTTAGATTTATAGGCTTCTGAATGTTTTGAACTGAACTTTATTTTCATGTGATGAGTATATCTCTAGACTTAATTTATATTTTTTATTGGTCATATAAATTGTTAAAATTCATGACCCATTCTCACTCAAAAGAGCAGTAGCAAAACAATAAAGAAAATTCTCATTGTGTGAATGGCTATGAAAGATGAGCCCTGAAGCAATGCAACTTTGGGAGATGAGTATCAATAAAGTTTGAAGTAGGAGTTTCATGCTTGACAGAAATTAACAATTACCTAAATTTGAATCATACTCATTTATGCACTCTAAAGAGAGTAAATGAGTCTTATGCTTATGTTATCACCACGGCTTTACAAATCTTAGAATTAACATCTATAATCTACCTAAGAAATCATCAGAGAGAAGTTCATTTATCAATCTTGAATTTCACTAATTTAATTCAACTAGGCAAGTTTAACTGAGGGTTAGAAATATACTTAGGAGTAGTTGTTGGAAACATTATATTTAACAATCTTCCAAACTAGTACTTGAAAGTAGTAGGCTATAATTCACCCTTAGGTTTTAATTACTACAAAGTCTCTGCGACCTTCCCGGTGGGATCAACATTCTGAAATTAAGTAGATCCCGATATTACAAAAACAATACATACACTTGCATGGGAACCCTAATACTTAGGTGGAGATTGTGAGTTAAATTAAATTATCATTAAAGTGTTGGTGGCTGTTGAGGCCGTCCGTGGCTTTATTTTTTTCTTTTTATATCTTGGGATGAGCCACACTTCCATATCCTAAATAGCCTCAACAATAGCCTCTTCATTCAATGATGGATCTATCTCTTCATATCACATACAAATATCATCCACCTGATTTCCATTCCAATTTCAATAGAATTCAATTTGAACACATCTTCCTCTTCCTAATTGCCTCATGCACCCACCACTAATCAGAAGAGTCAACTTCATTGCCCTATCTGAAGACAACCACTATTGTAATTAATAAAAAAAGCTTACTTCCTTCCAAATTTCATTCTTTTTACATAGGTTGGGCATTCACATTCTGCTCACTTATTGAAATATCCAAATCCTACATGCCAGCTCTTACTTTCTCATGCTTGGCTAAGATAATTTAAGCCTCATCTGTAGAAGTGGTGGTTTCTTTTCCCCATTTCTGACAACTATTTTCTAGTCCACCTAGTCAATACTTCTATTATGATTTTCTTTCTGAATTTAGGGTTAACTCTATAGCAATTTATAATGCAATGTTCAAACATTCTACACAATCTGCAGTAATAAGATTTCTATTCAACCAAAACCGGCTGTCAATACATATTATGGGTTAAACCATATCAAATTTTGTTAGATACATACTGTGTTGTCTTTATCCACAAAATTTTGAGAAGCTGAAGGCCTACTAAGATTATATGTTAGATAGTGTAACTTCATAAGTATCCTAAAAACGGATCCAATTGAAAATAGAATTTTTCTGTCATATAGTTGAAGTTTTATTCTTTGCATTTAAACCAAATAGGGGCAATAGGTAGTTCTGATTTTGGATGAAAATCAGGAGACCACTTAAGCACCTTCATAGTTGAGTTTTTAATATAAAATACCATCTAAGAGAAGATTCATAAATAATCTTCCTCTATGTCGAATTGGCTCATGATGTGCTTTCCATTCAACAAACCAATCATCTAATTTCCACACAATTTCAACCCATAAAAAAACTTTTAATTGTGTATATCTTGGGATGCTCCATTTGGAACTTGCCAATCAAAGTAAATTTTAGTGACTTGGCCAACTTCATTGTCTCTACTACTGAAATAGAAATCACATGTTTTCCATTCTTTTTTACTTGCCTTACGCAGGAAGGTAGTGCCTCCACCTATGAAACCATCATATAAGTCTTGTGGGAAAATGCCTATTATCTATCAAAGCCTTGGTGAGGCAATCGGTTAGTAACAACATCCTCAAAGGAGGTGACCTCCATCTTCAAACTCTACCCGCAACAAGGGAATGAAGACTCCTCAGCCAAAACCTAGCAGTCACAAAATCACCTCCATTTTTTTATCACTATAAGGGAGAGCTCACTTATCAATACTAACATATGGAGCAATCACTACATAACAACTTGCTTATATTGCTTAAGGTTTGCATTTGTTTATTGTGAAGTTACATTTTATTTTATGTTACTTTATTGTTTGCTTGAGTTTGATTGAAGGGAACATTTATTTTCAAAAAAAAATTCATATCATTCCAATTCAATCAAAAAAATATTTAATCCTTATAAAATAGTAAAATCATTTAGGAGTGAATCAATTTGTATTGTGTGTTAAGCACATTAGGTATTCCTCTAAAACCAACATGTTTATATCAATTAGAAACTTTGACAAAAAGTGTAAAAAAATTAATTTTCAAAGTGAGGAGAGAACAACTAGACTAAAACCTCATCATTGATTTAGCTAACCAAGAGCAAACCATAATTACTTTAAGTTAGACCATCCATACAATGACCATGCATAACAACCCTGAAATCATAGGAGGAAATTCAATAGAAGACCTTAGGAATGATTATCCTTTTAGAAGGCATTTGAGAAATCCTCATAGGAATGAACATCCAAGGTTTAGAAAACATGAACATACTGAACAATTATAAATAGAAGCCCCTACATATGATGGTGTTTATGACCTTGTGTTCTTAGATTTCCTTACTCAAATGGATGCAATCTTTGATTGGTAATGTATATTTGACTATCAAGGAATCAAATTTGATGAGATGAAACTTATAGGTCATGCTAAAGATTATTGTAGCATTTTTTTTGTGTAAGAAAGAATGATTTTTTAGGAATCTTATGACCATAGTAGAAATTAAGAACATTCTTAAGGCCAAGTACTGCCCTAGAAACCATAAGAAGAAGTCACATGAAGACTTGACTACACATAAGTAAGGTAGTATGTCTATATTGGAGTTCATGAACACATTTGAAGATAGCAAGAACCTTTCCTAGATCTTGAATGACACTTACTAAAAAAATTGTGATCAACATTAGATATAACGTCTAGAATAAGGTTGAGCTCCATCATCCATTAACTATAGAAGAAGCCTTTCAATATGTTTTACTTCTAAAAAAGCATTAGTAGATAATACACATCTCCAAAAAAAATGGTCAAATATCTTCTTATCACCCTCTTACATTTCAAAATAAAAAGTCATATATTAGATCAAATTCATATGCACCTATTGTTCAAACTCAAAATAATTTTAATGAATCTATATCTAAAATTTTAAGGACATAATTTGTTTAAAATCCCAAAAGAAGGGACATATGCAAAACTAATGTAATGCTAAAATTATGTTATTGGATGAAGGTTTGGTAATTAAAAAAAGAGAATTAAATAATGAAATTCATGATGATAGACTACTCTCTGATGAACAAGTGGAGGAGGTAGGGAATTCATTGAACATTTTGAGATGCTTGTAGGCTTCAAAGGAAGAAGAGGATTGGAGGAGTAATATTTTCTCAAAAATTTACATATGCAAAGATAAGAGATGTAAACTAGTAATTTGTTAAGGAAGTGCCATGAATGTCATATAAGCCCGTCTTATTATTATTAGAGTAAATCTCAAAAACAAACCTCACTCAGAACAATTTAATGTAAATTTGGGGTACCCTACATCTTCGTCTATTGCATCTTTTTGTCTTGTTTTTATCAAAATAGACAGTTATATTGATAAAATTTAGTGTGATGTCCTTCCTATGGATATTACACATATCTTTTTATGATGGCTTTAGCTTTACGACATGAATATGATTCATTATCAACGAGAAAATATATATGTATTTAAGTTAATCAGATAACTATAAAGTTATTCCTAGCAAAACTAACAAAAAAAACCTCAATTAGTCGACATAAAATTTTTCGTACACCTCCTCACAATCCCAACTCTGATTTGCAACCAAAGCCTAGCCAAAATTATAACTCCAAACTTTAGTAGATAGTGTCATTAACCACTACTGATAAGGGCGAATTTTGATTGTGATACTATAAATACAATATCACTATTGAATCCCTAGAATATAAATAGTTAGCTAAATATTTTTTTGATCTGACCTCTTTATTCATTCTGTAACTTAGAGGCGTTTCATCCAATTCAGGTTCTCACCACATATATATAGTGGGTGCAATCTTCTTCCAAAGTTTAGTGATTTTAACCCCAATGACCTTCCAGATGAGTTATCATGTTAAGGATATAAAACGTGCTAAGATTTGATTTTTAGTTCCAAAATTCCAAACCTACGCCATTATAAAATGAACTCCATTAAACATGCTGATTTGAAGTAACAAGGGGATGAACTTCCAACAAATGGCTTTAATAAAAGTTTTTAAGCCCTTATGTTGTACTGCCAATTTTTAACCCCAAAGAAAGATGGAATTTGGAGAATGTGCATATATAGTAGAGTTGTGAAACAATCTACTATCAAGTATACTTTATACATAAGTTAGATGATATGCTTGATTATATTTGAGGATCAAATATTTCTTCATGATAGATTTGAAAGGTAACTACCATTATATTAGGATTTGACCAGTGGATGAGTGGAAGACAAAATTTAAAACCTCAGACAGCCTTTATGAATGACAAGTTATGCTATTTAGTCATTTCAATGCTCCAGTACTTTCATGAGATTGACGAACACTTTTCTATAACCATTTATTGGACCTTTCTTAGTTGTGTATTTTGATGACATCCTTATTTACAGTCCTAATGAAATCTCACCTCTCAATCTCTTGCAACTAGTTTTAGGATTACTTTGAAAAACAATACATTATATCAATTTGAAAAGAAGGTTTTTTCCTTCAGTTCAAAGTTATACCCTTAGGCTTTATTGTATCGGTACATGATTTAAAAGCTGATACGTGAAAAATGCAATCCATTATTGACTGGTTAATTCTAAAATCTATACTGATGTAAGAGTTTTCATTGTTTAGCCACTTTTTATAAGAGAATTATTAGAAATTTTAGCAATCTGGTAGCCCAAGAGATTGAAATTCTACTTAGCGAAATACTTAACATGGACCACCAAGCTCTAATATTTATTAACACCCAGAATAAGTTGAATAACAGGCATACCAAATGAGTGGAGTACTACGAATATTATAAATTAGTTCTCAAACATAAGTTGGGTGTAGATAATAATCCAGGAGACACTTTATCTAAAATATCTCTTTTAACTACAACTTTAAAGTTTCAACTCCTTGATTTTACAAACTTGAAAGATAATTATAAGGTATGTCCTAATTTTTGTCTTATCTATTTAGACCAAGAGCTTGAATCATTAATATTTAACAACTCTTTTATGATTATTGATGGTTATCCTTCTAAGGCAGAGTCTATGTATTCCTAGAACATCTATAAAGATTTTCTTATGGAAGAATATCATTCTTGTGAATTGCTGGACACTTTGGAAAGTTCAAGTCCCAAAATTAAGTGGAGAAGTGATTTTATTAGCCATTTAAACATAGGGATGTTGAAAGACTTGTATTCTAACTTTAAAACTTGTCTTCTAGCTAAAAACAATAAAACAAAAAGCAGGTCCTCACACACATTTTCCTATTCCTTTTAAACCATAAGAACGCATCTCCACAGACTTTATTTTAGGCTTACCAAGGATGCCTAAAAGTCATGAGAGTATCCTTATAATTGTGGCTTGGAACTCCAAAATGTCACATTTTCTGCTTCTCTCTAAAATGAATGATGCATCTCACAAAGCCAAACTATCCTTTAGAGAAATTATGAGATTACAAGGAATTCTTTCTACCATAATTTATGATAGGGATGCTAAATTCATATTTTTGGAAGACCTCATCGAAACTAATGAGAACAAAATAAAATTTTTCCTCAGCTTTTCACCCACAAACTGATGGCCTTGCTGGATTGAAGCTTAGGAAGTTAGGATTTACACCCCCATACCACTAAGTTTGTTTATATTAATGGCATATCTAGGACAGCTAATAGAACGTTACTTGAATTAGTAAGACAACTTTTTTGTATTTTCGGTAGCTACCAGAGAATCAGTTATATATATATAAGCCTTGTATGATTTTAAGATATAGAGGATGATATTGAGCAGCATTCCCCTTGTAATTTTACGATTCTATAATTTTTTGCTTGCCCCTTGCAGGTATCACGCCACTCTCTATCTAATAAACCATAAGAAAACGATAGATTCTAGCTTTCAACAATCAAATGAGCAATTTTAACAAAAGCATTTTAAATTTCATGTCCTTGCAATAGTCATCGCAAGTATTTCGAGGCTCTCATCCCATTTAGAAATCAAAATAAATAAGCGTGCAGCAAACCTAAGAGATTACAGCCTCTTTCCTTGTAGCATCAGAGAAGATTATATGATTGATGCACAAACCAATACAGCAAACTGACCCTTTAACATCCTGAAAGCAGTTATGCAGACTACTGTTGTACAGCATTCGGGCAATCAGGCCAACAATAAACTACAAAGATGGAACCTCTACATAAGGTTAATGCCAGTAAATCTCTATATGGTTGGCACCAATGCAATAACTGAGAAGCGTCTTTCTTTTCACTTAAGGCTGGGGCACAGAAGTCTGAATATCTTCCATATCATTCTCAGAAAAATGAGCCCCAAGATCTTCAGACCCTCTCTTAAAGCTTCTTGTCAAGCAACACTCCCCTGATCCTCTTCATAGTAGTATGGAGACAGTTTGCCATCCTTCGNTCCCAAAGTCGCCACCTCTGAATCGAAAGCATCACAAGCAGTTTCCTGCTGGTTAAAGCCATCATTCTTCAAAGATTTTGTTTTCCACAGCTTCTTCACAGCCACAGCCTCATTGTTGCCCAGAACTACCTTGTAAACCTTACCAGATGCCCCGCTGCCAATTACGTTATCCTCATCTAATGAATCCAATATCTCATACTCACTGAAGCCCAGCTTGTGGAATGAAGTCAGGGTCCACTTGGATTTATCCATCATTTTCTTCCCCCTCTTGATGCTCCTATACTTCCAGTAGAACAAAGCAATCCCAACAACGAATACCAACGCAGCAAACAAAAAGATTGCACAAAGAAGCCAGAAGANACACCCATTTTACCAAGTCCTTCTCCCCAAACTCTGGGCACACTGAGGGCTTGCCAGTTACCAGCTCCAAGATAACAACACCGAAGCTATATATGTCACTCTTTTCATTAACGCGAAGGGTGTATGCATATTCTGCAACAGTAACATATATTAACAAGGCAATCAAATTAACAAACTTTTTAGATTTAATGGAACGTTTGCAGTATACTAAAATGTCAAAATAGTATAATAATTATATAATATTCATGTGACTAATGCAGTAGTGGCTCAACCGAGTATCAACATACTAATAAATAAATAAAAACCGATAAATACTACTAAACCGGTGTAATACCACCACAGCAGTGTTTCAGATCAATTTCATGCACATTGAACGTATCACTATGTTGGCCTCTCATACTACAAATCATTTGAAAATATTGAGGTTACTAACAAAACAATCTCAAGTTAAACTCAGCATGCTAATGAATTAATAGAAACCAACAAGTCGATATTATTATATCAGGGGTTCAGGTCTAACATGCCTCCCATGTTCTTCCAACAATCTCTCAATCACGGAATGTGTATCCAGTATCGTTTTTCATAAAATTAGGGGTAACATTCATCATAAATTAAAATCATTTTGCGTACAAGGTACATGAAAGAGTAAAATGGATTAAGCACTTAAAATTACGGGTAACATTCATCATAAATTAAAATCATCCTTCGTACAAGGTACATGAAGGAGTAAAATGGATTAAGCACTTCACAAAAGCACATAAATAATATATATATATACATATATATATGAATATGATTCATTAT
>JXCR01147671.1:57976-115749 GCA_002079205.1 Phalaenopsis hybrid cultivar
GGGGGGTGGGGGGTGGAATATCTACTTTCAAAACTTATTGGGCTTATACTTTCATCCTTTAAGCTCAACGTTAGTGATGGATCAAAAAATATAAATACAATTCATTCTTGCTCGAGTCATTGGAAGAAAATCTACTTTTCTAGTAGATGTTAAACATTGAGATCAATTATTAGGAAATTTGCTTAGTTCTATTTTGGAACAACTATCTTTCTTAAGGTTTTGAAGAAAGGAACTTTAGCTTTATTGCAAACTAAAATTATAATAGGAATTTAAAAAAATATATATATTTTTTGACTACTCTCCAATTTTTCAATTGAAAGTAGTGGCTTGGATCTTCCTTCTTTATATGCTTTATATTTCATGTGTAACTCTAAATTAGTTTGAGTCTCTAAAAGATAAATTTTTATTATGCTTTTTAGCGCTTCAAAATATAGGGATCCTCATGTTTCAAACACATACATAATTCATTTATAGAAGAACCTTTATTCCATTTCTATCAAAATTTAAAAGTGCATCTTTATCAAGGTTTTGTAACAATTCTCACCAATTTTCTTCCTTGACTTATGGATCAATGGCGGCTCAGGCGCCAAGATGCTTATAAATTGTTTTCTTATATGGTTTAATTTTTCTTTTCCTATGATATTTCAAGTGTCTATTAAGTAAGGTGACATGAATTTGCCACCACTACAACATAATGACTACTTAACATACACACACAAAAATATATTAATCACACAGGTGCAGTATATATATTTCATGAAGTTATCATTGGATGGGCAAAAATCTTTCTCC
Organism: Phalaenopsis hybrid cultivar; assembly: GCA_002079205.1. NCBI lineage: Eukaryota > Viridiplantae > Streptophyta > Magnoliopsida > Asparagales > Orchidaceae > Phalaenopsis > Phalaenopsis hybrid cultivar. The sequence continues at coordinate 58,769 of JXCR01147671.1, forward strand.
TATACATTTTCTAAGTTCTTTTTATATATAAACATTTTAAACATGATAAGATAATTTATATTTTTCTTGAAGGTCTTCTATAAAATATAGAAAAATATTGTTAGTAGTCATCCTAAAAGTAAATATTTTATGGGAACTTATGGCATGCAGATTTATATGTTTTTTTAACATTTATAAAACTCATTGTATCACTGATTTTTTTTTTAATGACAACACTTCAAAGAAATTTAATCTTGGTTGGTTATATTTTCTCTTAATTCATTTCTCATGGTAATTTCATTACTTGTAAGATCACTGGTCGGTACTATTTTTTGTTGTGGAGATGCCCGTTGGAAGCTGTCGGCCGTCGGAATTGAAATCACGTCGCCCGCTTTGAAAAGACATTTAATTTACATATATATACATATAAGTTTAGAAAAATATGAAATCAAACCGACCCCATATTTTTAATAGTTTAAATGAAAGAGCACTATACCTCAAATCATATCTCTATCCCGAAAGATAACTACAAGACTTGAGAGTGAGACTCGATCAAATAGACTAAGAAATATATGACATCCATTTGTTTTACTAAACCATTTTATTTACCGATAAGTTCCTCTATTTAATATGAAGAATTAAATAAGATTTATATTAAGCTTGGTTCGGAAAAGCTTCCTATAAGGGCAAGACCCTATAGTTAATTACATCTTAGATAATCGAAGTTACCTAAGAAAACTCTCTATAAAAATCAGGAAATATTATTTTCAAAGAGGTCAAAATGAAAGGACTTTTCAACGAGATCGGAAAAAGAGGTGTGAAAGGAAAATGACTCAAATTTGGAACATTTATTGTAGAATCCAAAGGGAGAAGAACCATGTGATGTCATAGATCCGGAGGAGAACCTTGGTGACTTCCTAGTCTATCCTATAGTTTCGCTTCAGTTTTGAGGAGAAATTATTCAAATGTTTCATACTGTCAATTTTATTAATTAGAGCTTACATTTATGTGAAACTATCACACAAATGACCTGGAAGATGTGAGGATTTAGGTCATTATAAACGACAACCTCGGAATTCTACACAAGTTAGGGCTTATATTGCACAACAGAGCTACACAAAAAGCCTAAAGATAAGGTGAGGATTTATGCTTCACTTGGCAAACATCCTCGATATCCTATGACTTGTTTATTTAATTCTAAAGAGAGATATGCTGTTGTAGATCCTCTTGCTGTTGAAGATCGTTGTCGTAGAATGCTGCCCATAGGAAAGCTTCAAACTCCTCGCCATGACGAGTTTAAGTTTTCTAATGTGTCAGGTTATAATGTCAAATCGGATGTCTAAATGGTCATGGTTCTGTAAATATTATGGGGCATATTAAAGTTGATTAGAGTGACACCAGTTAGGATCCTACGATTCCCTCATTCCAGTACCATTATTTCCTATCGTATTCACTTAATCCAAATGAATTACTAAACTCAACTCAATGAGTTCCATACTTTCATTTAGACCATGGGAAATCTCGTTAGCAATCGTACATTCCTTCCTCTGAGGGATTCCCGATCATTTGATAGAGACGTCTTAATTTAGTTGCAATCGTTGTTTTGTGATGTTTGTGATTAAATTTTTAGTTCTTATATTTTGAATGTTGTGGCGGTGAATTTTATCTTGGTTGATTTTAATTTGGTTTTGCTTTTGCAGCTATACTAGTAGTTTTAGTTTTCATCCAGGGTGATATCGTTGTTTAATATGCAAGCTCAAGACAAAAAGTACAAAAAGGTAAATCCATTAATTTAAAAGCGTACGTGTCAATTCTTCTCATTCCACCACCTGAAAGGTCAGTACTTGCAACACACGTATATAATTTTGCAAGGAATTTAAATTACATGAGTAGATAAAAGTTTATCTACAAAACCCAAATTATGAATTTATTAAATCTTAGAAGATCCTAGTGGATGATTTTAGAACAAAATATGACAAATTCAATTTGCCCTTCAGAATGTCGAATAGATTTCAAAGTGCCTGAGGCATGCCCCCGGGTCATTTTGAATATCTCTTGAAATATTTCAAGTTCGTTTTTGTACTTATCATATTGTTCCATTAATCCTCCGAGCTCGAAGTGTGACTACCCTGTTGCTTAGTGAAACCTGCCAATTTAATTATCTCGAGGATACGATACCCAATTAATCCAATGATGTTTCATTTAAAAGTTACGTAAGTGGGTGCCCTAAGGCAAGTGTGAGTTATTTAAGATTGTGGTGCCCGTAATTAAGGTCAGACTTGTAGTGTTTAAAGATGTTAACCACCAATCATATTATCTTCTAAGTCTGATTAATTGAGTTTAGACACTGAGGCTAAGTCACTACTAAGCCTTTAATAATCATAATAGTTGAAATGATGATTATCAAAATTTTGATTTAAGTGATATGTATTTTTATCAAATAGTCAAATCATTCTTAACTTTGGGCTTAAGAAAATTAAATTATCATCTGTCCGACTTAAGCCCATTACTTAAGTATTGTTTGATCTTAGTTGACTTCCAAAACATGAAGATTAGGAGAATTATGATTTTGTTGATGTTGTGCAAGGGTGGTGAGTGACATCTACCTTTTAATCTCATTGTATTTCAATCATCCAAACAGATTTATTAAGATCAAAATTATCCATTTTCCCTTGGTTAATCCTAAATTTTGCTTAAGGAACTAAAATCTAAAATTACCACTTTGCCTTTGGGTCACTTCACTTCATAACTCATTAAATATAACCCAAATGACTTTGAAGGTTTAGAGTTTCATATCCATGAGGTAGTTATAATGTTAGAGGAGAATATGTGGACTTCTCAAAATTTAATTTAAATTAAATATTTATTTAATCCCATAAAATATGATTCCTTAGAAATTGTTTTATTTGACATTTCCAAAATAAATTTTTTATTTATCATAAAATTATTAGAGGTTTCCCTAGGTCAAATAAATAATTAGACAAAATTTCATGAATTTTTTTGAATCAATTTATTATAATTATTTTAGTGGGAAAATGAAGAAAATCCACTTTTAAGCCTTCAAAATTTATTTTTAGCTTAAGAAAAATATTTTAATGAGTCTCGAGTGATCAAAGAACAATTAGACACATTTTGAAATATTTTGACATATTTGGAAATTATCTTTAATTATTTTAAAATTCAAAATAAAGCTAAAAATTAAGAATTTTATAAAAAAAAATTTATATTTCCCAAGTGCCGCTGATCATAAAGAACTCAAAAACCACTTTTCATAATTTTCTCAAGTGTATTTAATTTAATATAAATATTTTTGAACAAAAATACAAGGTTCCTCAGAAAATCAACTTTAACGCTTAAACTTATTCAAATTATTTTCAAATTTTTATAATGCATTAACATGATTTTTATGAACAATGTGGGATTAATTTTTTTAGTTTTTAATAAGTATATAATTTACAAAAATTAACACAAGATATTTACTTTTAATTAATTATAGAAATTTATAAGAAAATTCAAGGCATCATGATATTTTCTCTAGACTTCTATAACCATAGGAAACTTACAAAAATTATTCCCATAATTTTCCAAATGATATTTTGATTTATATAATTAAAATAGCCAAAATAGTCACCTTAACTTGAAAATTAGGGCTAGAAGCATAGAGATGTCTTCTGACCTTGGAAAAATCTGAGGATATAGGGCCCGTTTGGGGCAGCTTAAAACTGCGGACGATGTTTTGAAAACGCCGTCCTAGCGTTTGGTTCCCATGTTTCATGTGCATGCCTAAAAACTGCGTTTTAATTTTGTGAAAGACGCGGCCCACGGGATAACCCCCTACGGGTCGCTTTTTCGATTGCTTATTTCCTTCGGTGCCCCGCCCTACGTTTTCTCCCTCGCTCGCAAGAGACCACCGATCATTGGTGCCCCATTCCTCGCGTCTTCTCCCTCGCTCGCAAGAGACCACCGCCCTCCGCGAAACCCTAGCAGGTTGCGATCTAGAAGCTTTCCGTGGATTTTGAGGGTGCAGAATGCGGAAGCGACAACCCCAAGCGAGACAATGTCGATGATCCCTCGCCTGCAACGAGAAAAGGCCAGGTAACAATTGCGATGGTTTTTAGGTTTTGGGCATGAGAGATAGTGGGGAAGATGGGGTTGAGACAGTGTCAGCTGAGCATCCCTCCATCTTTTCGTGTTGTCTACTTTCATTTACCTCTATGTAGCACTATATCTGATGTTTCCTCCACCGTGAACTGTTTTGTTTGATCCACATCTCTTTCATCACAAAGCGAAAAAGGGTCATCAAAATATCCCTTTCCAAGCATAAAAAAAGGTTTGTTTTGTTTTTTTTTTTGCCGTTTTATTTTCCTTGTTGTGAACGTTTCTTCTCTTTGTTTTTCTTCCTAGATTGCTTTATTGTATCAGTTTATGTGTCTTTTCTGTTTAGAAACTACATTTTTTGTAGTTTTGCATTTAGGGATTTCAATGTTGGGCATTTTTTGAGCTTGTGTTGCGTTGGGATTCCTTTGGCTGTTAAAGGATCCAACATTTTTCTAGAATCCTTGTCATGGTAGGCAAGCGCAGATGCTTCATCTTTGATTCCTTCTGTTTAAAAATATGGATAGGACAAATTAGAACAAATATTAACAAAGCAACACAACTGATGTCAATCACCGCCCATAATCAAGAAAGGTCTTATGCTTTAATTTGGCATTTAGACCATCTTTGGATGACATTTTTTTTTTCAATTTGCCTGCATTAATAGGAGAAGTCAAATCAAAGCATACCAGCAACAACATTTCATGAAATTTAGCTAACTGAAGAAAATTAAAATACTATAATGTGAATTTGGATATCAACCAAAAAAGTAAAAATGTAACAATAATGATCTAAACAAGTTTGTCATTATTAGAAGGACATATGAGAGAATATATCTTAGCTTACAATGCAACGATTTTCTATAAAGTTAAGGGAAATGTACAAACCTAACACATAATTATTATGTGTTTACATTCAAGATGGTTGTATGCAAATATGAAAGTTTAAGGAATGATGATAGTTATATTCATGTGTATTTTTGAAAGAAGAGTTTGGGGTTATTGATATAAATCAACTTTTTGGTATTTTCTTGTATGAACAGTAATATTTAATTTTGTTGAGAAAAAAATAAATTCTGCTGCACAGATTATTCAATTAATTAAAATTTTTTTTTCCAAATAAGCTGTTTAAAAAACGCACTAACCAAACAAATAAACTGCTTATTCAGAACAGGGGTAGAATGATCAATTTTCCAGAATCATCTGTTTTCCATAAGCGCCAACCAAACAACCAGATAGCTTATCCGGATCAGCTGCTCATCAGCAAATTATCAGGATAAGCTGCTTATCAGCAGAAATTGGATAAGCTCCAGCTGCCCCAAACAGGCCCAAAATCTCTGTCATGAGGAATAAACCCTCAAAATTTCAAGTCATGGTGAGAAATATTTGCTCATAATGAATTAAAATACTCCATAGGGTTTTAATTCATTAAAAATCAAGGAATAAAATAATAATTTTTATTTTTAGTCCACATTACTCTTCTCTATTCACTGAGCAAGAGGATACTTTTCTTTTATTTTTATGATTTTTCTAGAGAAAGATATAGATTTTTGAAGTTTAGGCATTTAAAATAATTAAAAATCCCTAATTTTCTAATTATCCTATGCGGCGCCAACTCAACCTACGGCGACTCCGAACTCACACGCGGCGCGCTCCCATTTGTCGCTTCCATCCACCTCAGCTACTACGCGGCCCACGATTCACACGCGAAGAATTTGTCCAGCTTGATCTCCTCCATTGATGAAATAAACGAGTGATTGGACGACTCTCCGTTATCATCCCCAAATTATCTAACTCGTAAGTCGTTCACACTAAAACCTTAAGATCTTCATCTAAACTCAACCAAATTGCATGGTGTTTGTTTCTAAACCATCATCTACTTAAGAAGAACACATCTATATGGTTAATCAAGTATAAAATCAAGCCATTACTAATGAAGAATAAAAATAAGCTTGGGTTAGGGTTAGAGCTCAATACCTTTGTCTGTGAAGGGAGGCTCAATCAGATGATGGTGGTAGCTTTGATTGGGTCCATTGAACCTTAGGATGAAGTTTCAAGCCCTGGTGAATTGCTTAGATATGATTTTTGATCAAGGTGCATTTCAGGTGTTGGTCTAGAGCTATGTTAGAGGCTAGTTCAGAGGGGGCTTTTGTGGGGAATCAACTCCTTTCACTGTGGTGATGGTGTGTGCACAATTAGTTGGAGTTTGGTTCATTATGGAGCTGTGGAGGAATTTGTCTTGGTTTCATTCTATTTTTTTAGCTCAAAATTGAACTCTCACAAATGGAACCAAAGGGGGAAGATGGTTGCAACGCTTGAGCTTAGGGATTCTTGGGTAGTCTCTGGTGAGACTTTGGTATAGTTTCCCAAAGGATTTTACACTCTCTTCTCTTTTTCCATGGAGGGGCTGATTAAATAGAAGAGCTTGGGCTGGCCACTAGAGCCAATCGATGGGTGCAAAATGATGCTTAGGTGGAGGGCTAATGAGCTCTAAGGAGCCATTAGGGTGAGCTGGCCTCTAAGGTTGAAATTAGGTTTGATTTAGGGGTGTTGACTCTCAGTTTTGGCATTTTTCGGCCACTAGGCCGGTTGACAGGGCTAGGGATGGTGGCCCGGTGATCAGGTGAGCCGGGAGGGGGGGGGGGNGACAGGGCTAGGGATGGTGGCCCGGTGATCAGGTGAGCCGGGGGGGGGGGGGGGTTAATTATGGTTTACCCTCAACAACATGTGATGATAGAGGAAATATTTTGGTTAAGGCCCATAAATGGGATAAAATCCCTTAAATTAGGGGACCCTTGGTCCATGCTCACCAAGATGGTTTAAGGGGGTTTAGCCTGGTCAATAGGGTGTGTTTAATGACTGTGGTGTCATCAATTTGGTGAATTAGGCATGGCTAAGTCAATTTTGGTGAAGGGGTTCAATTTGGGTCAAAATGACTAGAAGTTGGGTTTGAGTTAGGTTAGCCATGAAATTGAGCTCAATTGATTAGTAAATAATGTGTAGATGATTTTCATGAGCAGTTTAGAAAATATTTGGAGTGATTTTGAATTGATTTGGAGGTTTAATTANGCCTGGTCAATAGAGTGTGTTTAATGACTGTGGTGTCATTAATTTGGTGACTTAGGCATGGCTAAGTCAATTTTGGTGAAGGGGTTCAATTTGGGTCAAAATGATTAGAAGTTTGTTTTGGGTTAGGTTAGCCATGAAATTGAGCTCAATTGATTAGTCAACATTGTGTAGATGATTTTCATGAGCAGTTTAGAAAATATTTGGAGTGATTTTGAATTGATTTGGAGGTTTAATTAGAAGGATTTTGGGCATTTAGTCAATTTGGGGTGTTAGGTTAGACTTGGGTTTAGGTTGGGCTAAGGTTGGGTTAATTCTAAATTGATGATTGAAAATGATCTATAGGAATGTTATGAAGAGTTTTCAATATAAATTGGGTGTCAATTTTGGGGTTAGGGCATTTAATTTGGTAGAAATTTGGGAGATAGCCAATTTGGGGATTTTGACTTAGGCTAAATTTAGGTGAAATTGAGGCGTGAAAAAAGAGAATTAAAGGCCCAATTTGATGTGTAAGATTGTTATGAAGAGTTTTGGATTTAAATTGGGACAAATTGAGCAGACTATGAGGTTCAATTTGGTGGGGTTAAGTTATATGGTCAAAATTGGGGTTTGACTTAGATCAAAATTGAGCTCAAAGAGTGGGTCAATTAGGCTTGGATTTTGTTTGGATTGATTATATAAAAGAATAATTTGAGTTTAGAGTTGAAATTGGGGAGGATTGGGGCCAAATTGATGGACATTTGAGGTAAATTTGGGGAAATTGGGTCTTTAAAGGTAATTTGGGGGTTTTGGTCAAAATATTCAAATGGTCAAATTGGGCTTAATTGAAGGGTCCAAATTAGTTTTGGAGACATTTGAAGTGATTTTGAATGTTTTGAAAAAGTTTATGGTGCCAAGGGTATTTTTGTAATTTTGGTAAATTTGAGGGTATTTTGGTAATTTTGTAAATTTGGGTGGTTTTGGGCAATTTTGGTAGTTTCAAATGATTTGAGATGATTTTTGAACAAATTTGGGTATTTTAGATGCATTTGGGAATTTTGGTTAAATTTAGGACTTGGGGGTGTTTAGGTAATTTGTGTGGATTTAGGGGCAATAAGCCAAGTTGAATATTTTTGAAAGAATTGGAGTGTCAACCACCATGTGTGAGCTATAGACCAATGAAATCCCCATTTGGGTCCTCCATGTACTAGTCTTAGCTAAACCCTAGCCTAAGGCTAGTGGGTCTAGGGGATCATCTACGTGAGTCTACCAAAAGAACAAGGGATCAAAGTCAACAATTTTGTGTTTAGAGTTGTGAGTGGATCTAGGTGATAATGAGTTTAAGTGAGTGAAGTAGCTCCAAAACAACACCCAAGGTCACCCCTAAGGTCAAGCAGTTCTGTGGGGACTCTCCTTGAGATCTTCCATACTGACCCCACCTACTAAGTGCTAGAGGTTAGGACCAGTATGTGAAACTTTAAGTTGAGCAAAGAGGAGTTTAGAGTTTCTAATGATGAGGGTTACTTTTCTAGTTTTCTAGGAATAGTCATCAGGAAAGTCCTATGGCTAGACCTTAGGCTACTAAAGAGGAAAAAACTAAACCTCAACTAAAAGTTAGAATAAGTACGAGATCAACGACTTTGAATATCCTTGGGCGGACTAATTTGTCATGAGCTTGTACCATCCTTGCTTAGTAAAGTTCCAAATGTTATTTTGCTTCTAGTTGTTTCCCTTCGAGAATTGCCAATTCTTCAAGTCTGAGTTTTGCACGTTCTTCTGTTGTAAGCTGATTGACGATAGCGGCTCTGAGAGATGGCGTTTGAAATTCTATTGTTAGCACGACTTCAAACCCGTACACGAGCATGTAGGGTGTACAATGAGTGAGAGTCCTGAATGTTGTCCGGTAGGCCCACAAGGCTTTCAAGAGTTTGTTATGCCAATCTCTTTAGTTTTCGTCCAGTGTCTTGTTCAAGCCCTCGGCCAGGCCATCTGCCCTAGGATAGTAAATTATAAAATATCTTCAGTCTATCCCGTGTCGTTTGACAAAATTGTTGATTTTGGTGCTTTTGAAGGCTGTCTCATTATTAAAAATTATTCTACACGGAACTTTGAAACGGTAAATGACTTGGCTTTTGAAAAATTGAAGGACGTGTTGTGCTGTAACCTCTCGTAACGACACTGCCTTTATCCATTTGGAGAAGTAATATATAATAACAAGAATAAATTTATGTCTTTTTGAGGATTGAGGGTCTATCAGACATATTATGTCCGTGCCCCAACACTTGAATGGCCACGAAGCAATGGTTGGGTGTAGCACATTCAGAGATTGGTGCAAGATCACCTAATGCACTTAGCGCTGGTGACATCTTCTGGATGTATCCATGCAGTCGGACATCATTGCCAGCCAATAATATCTGAGTCTCTTGATCTTCATTTTCATCTTTGGCTCTGAATGATGAGCACCACGCAATCTGACATGTACTTCTTTAGCAATATTATGTGCCTTCGGCTCTACTTAGGCAACACAACCACATCTGGTCGAACGATCTCCTATAGAGAACATCTCCTACTAGGGCATATGACATAGCTCTTCTTGTGATGTGATGCACTAATGACTTGTCTTCTGGCAGCTTTCCAGTCTACAAATATTCTATTAATGGCTTACACCAATCTTCATTGATATCAACAACTGCAATCACCGTTTCTTCCTCTTTTCCGAGCTTGTGTAGATTTTTAAAGTTGATTTGAGATAGAACCTGTCTCCCTTGTACTATAATGTAAATGGAATCCTTCAGGGGATACATTAATTTTTTTTGCAAGTTTTGCTAAAGCATCAGCATGGCATTATCTCCCCGAGGAATCTGGTAGAAAGTTACATTGGAGATCTGCTTTAGTAGCTTCATGGTGTACTGATGATATTCTGCTAACCTTGGTTTCAAAATCTTGTTTTGTCTAGTGACTTATTGAATGATGAGTTGAGAATCACCATAAATGACAATATCTGTTCTATCCATCAAGATTGCTAATTCTAACCTAGTGATTAGCGCTTCATATTATGCTTCGTTGTTGGTACACGACTCTCTCAGATGATAGGAGAATCTTAACATGCCTTTATCTGGCGTAATGAAGATCAAACCAATTCTTGCTTTGCCTGGTATATCTGTTCCTGATCCTTTGTCTTTTCTGGCCAAGGAAGCTCCATCAAAGTACATCTCCCAGTGTTGCGCACTGGAGATTTCCATTTGTAATACCTGTTCATATGGTAACTCGTCATTAAGAGGGGACCCAGCTGAAAGTGAGTGTGCAACGAGAAAATCTGCTAAAATCTGTCCTTTGATAGTACGGAGGGGAACAAAAGTTATATCAAATTGCAACAAAATCATCAACCGTCTTGCTAGACGTCTAGAGAGTGTTGGTTGGGTCATCAAATATTGCAACAAATTGACTTTTGAAATTAGGGTAATTTTATGAGAAAGCATGTAATGTCTGAGCTTCTAGGCACAAAAATTAGAGATATAAAAAGCTTCTTAATAGGAAAATACCTTATCTCCATCTGTATTAGACAACAACTCAAGTAGTAGAGTGCATTTTCTTTACCCTCGTCATTAACTTGAGCTAAGAGGGCTCCAAGAGAGTCATCTAAGGCCACAGTGTAAAGTATTAAAGATTTTCCCAGGATAGGGGTTGCCAAAGCAGGAGGTATCATTAAATATTGCTTAACGTCCTTGAAAGCACGCTGGCATTTTCTTCCTAAACAAATTTGGCATCCTTTTTAACTAATGCCGAGAAAGGCTGACACATACCTAAGAGATTAGAAATATAACATCTCAGATATGCTAACTTCCCTTGGGAGGAATGTAGTTGTTTCAGTTTTTTGGAAGGAGGCATTCCCAAGATAGCTTTAATATTTTCCGCGTTGATCTCGATTCCCCAATAACAGACAACGAATCCTAGAAATTTTCTAGAGGTAACTCCGAAGATGCAGTTTAAGGGATTCATCTTAAGATCATATTGTCGTAATCGTTTGAACATGATCCTGAAATCATACAAATGGTCTATTTTTTGTTTACTTTTGATGACCAAGTCATCCACGTAGCATTCCACTTGGTTATGAATGAGTTTGCCAAAGATCTTTGTCATAGCTCTTTGATATGTTGCTCCGACGTTCTTCAACCCAAACAACATCACTGTGTAGTAGAAAATTCTAATCGACATTCTGAATGCTATAGTGTTGCATCCTTAAGAGCCATCTTGATTTGGTTGTACCCCGATGGCCCATTCATGAAGAAGAAAATTTCATGTGTCGAAGCGATATCTACCATCATTTGTGATCTCGATAGTGGAAATTCATCCTTTGGACATGCTTTATTCAAATCCCTGAAGTCGACACATACATAGATTTGTCCATTTTTCCTCTTAACAGGCATAATGTTAGCTAACCATGTGGTGTATTACCTTCTCTTACAAAGTTAGCGTCTATTAATTTCTTCACCTCGGCAATGATTTGCTGCTCTAATTTGAGGCGCATTCTTCTTGGAGCTTATTTTATTGGGGTCATATCTTTGTCCACCCCGAGTTTATGTACTGCAACTTGTGTTGTCAGTCCTAGCATTTCGTCATAACTCAATGCAAAGCAATCTTTAAATTCTATTAATAGTTTGATCTACTCTAAAAATTCTTCATCGTTGAGTACAAAACTTATAAATGCAGGCCAGAGCTGCTCTTCCATCCCGAGGTTAATTTCTTTCAATTCATCAATAGTTGATTTGATTTCTTCCTCAAATTCTGGTGGAGCATCTTGTATTAGCTGATCAGTAGAGTAAGACTCTAAATTAAGACAATTCTCTTCCGATTCACTTATAAAAACCATGCAAAATCCTGAATCATCGTTTGATTCGATTGTACTAAATCCGAGACTCTCTTTCGAGTTAAGAGTTTGACTTTTAACATCCCATAATTTTTCAAAAGTTGTAATTTATCTTTTAGTANTACTGCAACTTGTGCTGTCAGTCATAGCATTTCATCATAACTCAATGCAAAGCAATCTTTAAATTCTATTAATAGTTTGATCTACTCTAAAAATTCTTCATCGTTGAGTACAAAACTTATAAATGCAGGCCAGAGCTGCTCTTCCATCCTGAGGTTAATTTCTTTCAATTCATCAACAGTTAATTTGATTTCTTCCTTAAATTCTGGTGGAGCTTCTTCTATTAGCTGATCAGTAGAGTAAGACTCCAAATTAAGACAATTCTCTTCCGATTCACTAATAAAAACCATGCAAAATCCTGAATCATCGTTTAGTTTGACTGTACTAAATCCGAGGCTCTCTTTCGAGTTAAGAGTTTGACTTTTAACATCCCATAATTTTTCAAAAGTTGTAATTTATCTTTTAGTATTTGTTTTGGCAAATGCCCCTACAGAATTAACTCTTGTACACAAGGCAAAAAAACTTGATTTTCAAGAATGCCTCTACATACTCTACTGACTAAAATCCCCTACAGACTCTATAATTCCATTAATTTATTAGGATCCTCATCCAAATTTACATGATTTTCAAGAATGGTAGAAGGGGAAGCAAAATAAAACTTGATCAGCTTTGAACCAGTGCTACAGACTTCCTTGACCTCTAAACTCTCAACCTTTTGAGGTAGAATCAGAGTAAGAGTCATGGTGTTCACATAGTGAATTATCCGATCATACATTGTCTCATATTCACTTTTCTCTGTGTCTTCTAAGGATATCTCGTACTGTGGTTTCTTCTATGTTGTCATCATTATTTCATCTTCAAAAATTTCTTCATCATCAATGTTGATGGTTGGCCTAGTCTGTTCAACAATTAAGTTAGCTTTTACTTGTTTACATCCCCAGCCTCGACCTCGGATGCTCGAACTAAAAAAACCCCCACCAACTCGTTGCAAAAGAGTGGTGTAAGATTGTTCAAGCAGAGCTAAATGACCCTTCCATTGTAATTCTTCTGAATCTTCACCTTTATTTGTCACAACTTCACGAGAAAAGACAGTTTTCTTTGGAGGTGCGTAGTAGGTGGCATCTTCATGCATGCCAACTTCATGAACTGAAAAAGGTTGTAAATCTCCATTGATGCAATGTTCTTGTCCTTCCTCTTAGTACTTAATGCACTAGTGTAGAGATGACGAAACAATGTTGTGTTCGTGAATCCATGTTCGACTCATGACCACATTGAAAGAGGTCTCGAAGTTGATGATATAGAATTTAGCGGTTATTACTAGTTCTCGTACTTTCATAAGTAATGTAATTGATCCAAGGGCTCTCTCTCTCTTTTGGTTGAATCCTCTTAGCATCATTTTATCGGTTGTAAGCTCCTGAGCTTCAATGTTCAAATAGGCCAATGTACGTAGGCTCATCAAGTTGAGGGATGCTCCAGGATCTACTAAAACTCTGGACAATACAAATTTGCTGATGTTAACAAAGATATAAAGTGAAAGATTATGGTCAGCGGTAGTGAGCAGCAAGTCATCATATGTAAAGGTTACCCCCAACTGTTCTTTCAATGGGCAAACTTCATTCGAGGATGTGCTGGCCAACTGGGCTAAGCAAATCTTTAGATCAAGCAAAGCTGTAATCAGAGACTTTCTCATCTCCTTTGATAGGATTAGAGCGCCATATATGTTTAATATGGCCGAAAACTTCCTAAGATGAGCTAGCACATTATAATCCACTTTGTATGATCCTCTAATTTTCTCTTGGATATGTGGTTCTTCCGTTGGCAGAAGTGGAGGTAGCTCTTCTCGAGTTACTATTTGCTTTATTTTATCCGTCGGAGCTGTTCTCGGGGGTAATACTTTCCCGCTCCTTAAGTTTACTTCTTTAATTATTTCTTCTTGGGATATCATTATCAAATCTTCCAGTGTTTCTTCCTTGTCGAATAGATCTAAGTTGATGGCAAATGGTTTGTCGTGGACCTCAAGGATTGGTCCCTCACTCCCAGCGCTATCATAATCAGCATTATAGATGACTTCTTCAGTCTTGTTAACGAGTTCATAGGACTCAAGTACGATTTGAGGATCTTTTTGGGAATCAAGATCAAAGCTAGATTAGGCAAAATTGATTATGTTATCACTAGAAATAGTTAACACGTAGCCAAAATAATAATCATTATATTCATAAAATCCTGGAGGTGCAAAAACATAATCATACAAGGTCAGGATTTTCTTCCCTGAATCTGAGACAACTAATCTAGCAGAGGTAACCCCTATGCTAACCCCNTAAGGCAAAAAAACTTGATTTTCAGGAATGCCCTTACATACTCTACTGACTAAAAGCACCTACAGACTCTACAATTCCATTAATTCATTAGGATCCTCATCCAAATTTACATGATTTTCAAGAATGGTAGAAGGGGAAGCACGATAAAACTTGATCAGCTTTGAACCAGCGCTACGGACCTCCTTGACCTCTAAACTCTCAACCTTTTGAGGTAGAATCAGAGTAAGAGTCATGGTGTTCACATAGTGAATTATCCGATCATACATTGTCTCATATTCACTTTTCTCTGTGTCTTCTAAGGATATCTCGTACTGTGGTTTCTTCTATGTTGTCATCATTATTTCATCTTAAAAAATTTCTTCATCATCAATGTTGATGGTTGGCCTAGCCTGTTCAACAATTAAGTTAGCTTTTACTTGTTTACATCCCCGGCCTCGACCTCGGATGCTCGAACTAAAAGAACCCCCACCAACTTGTTGCAAAAGAGTGGTGGAAGATTGTTCAAGTAGAGCTGAATAAACCTTCCATTGTAATTCTTCTGAATCTTCACCTTTATTTGTCACAACTTCACGTGAAAAGATAGTTTTCTTTGGAGGCACGTCATGAACTGAAAAAGACTGTAAATCTCCATTGATGCAATGTTCTTGTCCTTCCTTTTAGTACTTAATGCACTAGTGTAGAGACGACAGAACAATGTTGTGTTCGTGAATCCATGTTCGACCCATGACCTCATTGAAAGAGGTCTCGAAGTTGATGATATAGAATTTAGAGGTTGTTACTAGTTCTCCTACTTTCATAAGTAATGTAATTGATCCAAGGGCTCTCTCTCTCTTTTGGTTGAATCTGCTTAGCATCATTTTATCGGTTGTAAGCTCCTGAGCTTCAATTTTCAAATAGGCCAATGTCTGTAGGCTCATCAAGTTGAGGGATGCTCCAGGATCTACTAAAACTCCGGACAATACAAATCTGCCGATGTTAACAAAGATATAGAGTGAAAGATTATGGTCAGCGGTACTGAGCAGCAAGTCATCATATGTAAAGGTTACCCCAACTATTCTTTCAATGAGCAAACTTCATCCGAGGATGTGCTGACCAACTGGGCTAAGCAAATCTTTAGATCAAGCAAAGCTGTAATCAGAGACTTTCTCATCTCCTTTGACAGGATTAGAGCGCCATATATGTTTAATATGGCAGAAAACTTCCTAAGATGAGCTAGCACATTGTAATCCACTTTGTATGATCCTCTAATTTTCTCTTGGTTATGTGGTTCTTCCGCTGGCAGAAGTGGAGGTAGCTCTTCTTGAGTTACTATTTGCTTTATTTTATACGTCGGAGCTGTTCTCGGGGGTAATACTTTCCCGCTCCCTAAGTTTACTTCTTTAATTGTTTATTCTTGAGATATCATTATCAAATCCTCCAGTGTTTCTTCCTTGTCAAAAAGATCTAATTCGATGGCAAATGGTTCGACGTGGACCTCGAGGATTGGTCCCTCACTCCCAGCGCTATCATAATCGGCATTATAGATGACTTCTTCAGTTTTGTTAACGAGTTCATAGGACTCAAGGACGATTTGAGGATCTTTTTGGGAATCAAGATCAAAGTTAGATTGGTCAAAATTGATTATGTTATCACTAGAAACAGTTAACACGTAGCCGAAATCATAATCATTATATTCATAAAACCCTGGAGGTGCAAAAAAATAATTATACAAGGTCAGGATTTTCTTCCCTGAATCTGAGACAACTAATCTAGCAGAGGTAACCCCTATGCTACCCCCTGTGCTATTAGTCTTTGTGGTGGTATTATTCTTCTTCTTCTTTGATGGCGACAGATCATCTGGCAGAATTTTCATCTCAGGCTTGGCAGATTGAAGACTCTGAATGGAGGCTCATGCTGATGCATTCTGTATTTGGTTTAGTATCTTCTTGGATAATTTGCTCCAGACTGTACTCCATCCATCTTTTCTAGTCTACGGGTCAATCGGAGAGATTGGCTCAGCCAAAATCATATTTATAGAACCTTTTTTAGGTTCTTTTAAATATTCTTTCTTGATCGTTGTATTCCCTTCCTTAAGATTTTTCTCGAGCCAATCCTTGAAGACAAAACAATCCTCTATAATGTGTCCAAGCAATCTTTGATGCAGGCAATAATTTGGTTGATCCTTCTTGTCGACCTCTTCGGGTTTCTTTGGATATGGTAATCTGAATTCAGGCTTTTTCATCAGACTTCTAAATATTTTGGGTATGGCTTCATCTTTGAAGGAATACACCACTTTCCTACCTTTCATAATTGGCATTTTCTTATTCTCGGTTTGGTATGATCCTCCTTGAGGCTGTTGCTGGCTAGATTGACAATATAGTTGTGTCTATTATTGAGCTTGCTGCGATGATGACTGAAAAGAATTCTCTGCATGTATCTTAATCGGTTTCTTTCCTTTATTGACCTTTGCCACTGTACCAAACTTCTTTTCAAATACTTTGGTCGTCCTGGACTTCTCAGCCTTCTCTTGAGAATCCATATGTTTGACTTCTTCCTAAAGATTTTTAGCCTTGCTGAGTAGCTTCTTGAAGGATTTAATGGTGAGTCCCTTGAGCATGAAAGCTACCGACCCATGGATGCTTTTAAGTAAGATCTCAATTGCATGATGTTTCTGTAGCTAAGGTTCACATTTCATGCCAAGGTTTCTCCACCTCAAAATGTATTCCACTAAAGTCTCGTTGGGCTTTTACTTCTCTACTACAAGATCTCCAATAAACACATGATGCTGCGCTCCGGCAAATCTTTTCACGAACAATTGTTCTAGATCGGAGAACGTCTTGGCTGATTCGTTGGGTAATTCAACATGCCAATCAAAAGCGATTCCTGACAAGCTGCTGACAAACTGTTGAAAGAGTAAAGCTTTGTTTCCTCCTGTGTTACCACAACTAGCTTGAAAATGTGCTATATGTTATTTAAGATTTTCAGTCCCATCAAATATCTTAAAGTTTGGTGACACAAAACCCTTAGGGTAGGGTACGACATAGAACTCCTTCGGGTAAGGTATACCCTTCAAAATCAATGCACCACACTTAGATTGGGCTAAGGCCTCCAAAAATTACTCAACCATTTTCTTAAATTCTTTTTCCAGTATGACACTTGACGGAGAATCATTATTTTGTTGATTATCTCTATTTGCTGAGGCAACTTCTCTCTTTTTATTTGTAATATGTATAATCTCTGGTTGATTGACTTTTAGAGAGGTTAACTATGGTGGTTGAGATTGTCCTTGAGCTATGGCCATGGCGGTCATGGTGGCATCTATCTCTTCCATTCTTTTCTTCATTTGGCTAATTTGCTCATCTCTTAGGAAAACAATCCTACGTAGCTCATCTACAACGTTCTCTTTGATGAGAGGTTGGGCGTTGCATGCAGATGCAACAGCTCTGGTCTCAATGACACACACATCCATGAAATCTTCTTTGAGATATTCATTGAAGTCAAAATCTTCATAATCATCATTGATATAAACTCCAAGGTCTCGGGCCAACTCAAAAATCTTGACCCTGAGCTTTCGACCTTTTCTTCAATTATTGATTCTTGTAGCACCTTGAGATTTGGAGGAATCTGTTAGACATTCTCCACTTGCTCATCCATCTCATTAGCAATTGTTATGACAATGTCAGATACTTTGGACCTTTGCTTCATTCCAAGATCATGCCCTTCGGGCTCATTGGACCACAGATTTTTCTTTGACGGTGATGTCTTGATACGAAGTGTCTCAATAGAAACATCGACATGTCGAAGAGAGGTATGCTCCCCATGGTCCAGAACAGATACAATACTGGGTAACCTCTCCATCTTTCCATTTGGAACTTTAAGAACATCCTTGTGACTGGTAATTGGTAGAATTCTTGGGCCAAACACAACTTAACTGCTCAACATCCTATGAGTTTAGTGGAAGTAGAATTGGTATCAGCAATGATTACATCAACCTTATATCCTAAGCAGAACCAGATGGGAATGCGAGCAGGAAAAGCTTCAATTGATTTCTGAGATTGTCTAGCAGCTCTGAAGTCCCTTAGAATTTCTTTCTTCATGTGAGGGGATACTGCACATCCCACTTGTTTGAGTAACTCGCCAACTGAACAAACTTCTTTGGCAGCTAGTATCTGGAAAATTGAACTGACTCAGGTGATAGGAGTAGGCTTCTTCCTCTCCCCACCTTGTCCATGAGGTGATGGTAAAGTAGCGACGATCTTTTAGATACTTTCGTACCCACTAGTATCCATTAAGGGATGGAAACTACACCCTTTCAGAAGTGGATATGTCTCCAGTAATCCTGACTCTTCCTAGTGAGGAACTTCATCAACATGTACTTCCTTGGAAATCCGGGCTTCAGTAGCTCTCCGAACCTACCAGCTGTGGTTTCTCCTTTGGGTTCGGGTTAACGGTGCGGTCTTCGAACTCGATCTGATTTCAAATACTGACGGTAAGACAACCAATCCTTCAGTCGGGTCTTCAAGGATCATAACTTCTTTTGCCTTAGCTGAAATGGGAACAACAGGCTTGGTAGGTGCCGCGGTGGTAGTAGTCTTGACCTTCTTACAAGAAGAGAAGTCTTGAGGGCAGCTTAGGTTAAACTTAACAGAAGATTCCTGAACCTCTGGAGTGGCGACCTTCATCATGACGAACGAGGCTTTCCCAAGAATGACCTCAAGATCTTCAAATCTGACTCCAAATGACATTCCAAGCATTGCGGCTCGTCAACAGGTTGCACGAGAAAGTGAGCGTTGGGAACACTATTGCAAAAACTTCAACAAAAGAAAGCTATGAGGTTAGCTATTTGGACAAGACCTCGTAATCTTAGTGTGAGCACTAAAAATTAATAGAGGTCGATCTATAGACCGGGTAAGTCTTTATTTAATTTGTGGAGATTTTAAGATTTTAGTAAAAGAGTTTGAAAGTAGAAAGATTTAATTAATATAAGGAAAATTAAAGAGCAAGTGCAACATGACACAATCTAATTTAATTTGCAAAATAGCAAATCAAACTAGAAAGGGAAAGTGAAGTTCAGGACCCAGTGTGGGACTGCCTTTACAATGCACAATGTCCAAATGAAACTAGTCCACCAACACATCTATTGGGGGTCTGACCCCACACAAAAACTAAAAAGTTCATAGTGACCTTCTGAACCTTCCTATCAAGGGTGATTGAACAGACATTTTTGAAGTCCAAAAGAGTTGACTATACTTACCCAAGAAAGAAATGGGTGAAGCATGCCAACAAAAGAAGGGTAATTTGGTTCATGAGGTTCATGGACACATTACCAATGTATGAGGATAATATTTCTTGATTTAATATTGAGAGAGAAGCTACTCCCCAACGGAGTTTCCAGAAGCTAGTCAACACTATTTTTTGTTGTGGAGTTACCCGTTGGAAGCTGTTGGCCGCTGGAATCAAAATCCTGTCGCCCGCTTAGGAAAGAAATTTAATTTACATATATATATATATAAGTTTAGAAAAATATGAAATCAAACCGACCCCAGATTTTTCATAGTTTAAATGAGAGAGCACTATACCTCAAACCCTATATCTACCCCGAAAGATAAACACAAGACTTGAGGGTGGGGCTCGATCAAATAAACTAAGAATTATATGACATCCTGTGGTGTGCAAAACCATTTTATTTGTCGACAAGTTTCCCTATTAAATATGAAGAATTAAATAGGGTTTCTATTAAGCTGGGTTCGAAAAAACTTCTTATAAGGGCAAGCCGCTATAGGTAATTACATGTTAGATAATTGAANAGACTCGATCAAATAAAATAAGAATTATATGACATCCTTTAGTGTGCGAAACTATTTTATTTGCCGACAAGTTTCCCTATTTAATATGAAGAATTAAATAGAGTTTATATTAAGCTGGGTTCGAAAAAACTTCTTATAAGGGCAAGCCGCTATAGGTAATTACATGTTAGATAATTGAAGTTATCTAAGAAAACTCTTGATAAAAATCAGGAAATATATTATCTTCAAAGAGGTAAAAAGGATAGGACTTTTCAACAAGATCAGATAAAGAGGTGTGAGAGGGGAATGACTCAAATTTGGAACATTTATTGTAGAATCCAAAGGAGGAAGAACTAGGGAATGTCATAGATCCAGAGGAGAACATCGATGACTTCCCATTCTATTCTATTGTTTGGCTTTAGTTTTAAGGATAAATTATTCAAATGTTTCATCCTGTCGATTTTATTAATATGGGCTTACAATGATGTGAAGCAATTACACAAATAGTCTGGAAGATGTGAGGATTTAGGTTGTGACGAATGACAAACTCAGAATCCTAAGATGAGTTAGGGCATATATTGTGCATCAGAGCTATACAAAAGCCTAAATGTAAGTTGAGGATTTATGTTACATAAACAAACCAACTCAAAGTCCTATAGCTTAGTTATTTAATTTTAAAGTGAGATATGTTGTTGTAGATCCTCTTGCTGTTGAAGATCGTTGTCTTAGAATGCTACCCACAGCAAAACTCCAAGCTCCTCGCCATGAAAAGTTTAAGTTTTATAATGTATCAGGTTATAATGTCAAATCAGAGGTCCATATGGTCATGATTCTTTAAATATTATGGGGCATATTAAATTTGATTAGAGCGACACCAGTTAGGATCCTACGGTTCTTTCGTTCCGATATCACTGTTTTCTATCAGATTCACTTAGTCCAAATGAATTTAATAAATACAACTCAATGAGTTCCATACTTTCATTTAGATCGTGGGAAATCTCGTAGCAACCATAGGTTACTTCCTCTGAGTGATTCCCGATCATTCGATAGAGACGTCTTAATTTAGTTGTCATTATTGTTTTGTGATGTTTGTGACTAAATTTTGAGTTGTCTTAAATTTTGAATGTTGTGGCTATCCTAGTAGATTTAGTTTTCATGCAGGGTGACATCATTGTTTAACATGCATGCTCGAGACAATGAGTATAGAAAAGTAAATGCATTAACTTAAAAGTGTACCTATCGATTCTTCTCGTTCCACCACTTGAAAGGTTAGTACTTGCAAGACATGTATATAATTTTATAAGGAATTTAAATTGCACGAGTAGATGAAGGCTTAGCTACAAAACCCCAAGCTATGAATTCATTGAATCTTAGAAGATCCCAGTGGATGATTTTAGAACAAAATATGGCAAGTCCAATTTGCTCTTCAGAATGTCAATAGATTTCAAAGTGCCCGAGGCATGCCCCCGGGTCATTTTGAATATCTCTTGAAATATTTCAAGTTCATTTTTGGACTTATCATATTGTTCCATTAATCATCTGAGCTCGAAGTGTGACGACCCCGTTGCTCAGTGAAACCCGATAATTTAATTATCTCAAAGATAGGATACCCAATTAATCCATTGATGTTTCATTTAAAAGTTATGTGAGTAGGTGCCCCTAAGGCAAGTCTAGGCTATTTAAGATTGCGGTGCCCGTAATTAAAGTTAGGCTTGTAGTGTTTAAAGATGTTAACCACCAATCATATTTTCTTTTAAATGTGATTAATTGAGTTTAGACACTGAGTCTCGGTTACTACTAAACCTTTAATAATCATAATAGGCGAAATGGTGATTATCAAAATTTTGATTTAAGTGATATGCATTTTTATCAAATAGTCAAATCATCCTCAACAATGGTCTTAAGAAAAATAAATTATCATCTTTCCGACAAGCCCGTTACTTAAGAATCGTTTAATCTCACTTGACTTCCAAGTCATGAAGGTTAAGAGAATTATGATTTCGTTGATGTTGTGCAAGGGTGGTGAGTGAGTTTCTACCTTTTAATCTCATTGTATTTCAATCATTCAAACATATTTATTAAGATCAAAATTATCTATTTTCCCTTGAAGCACTTCACTTCATAACTCATTAAATATAACTCAAACTTTGAGGGTTTAGAGTGTCACATCCATGAGGTAATTATAATGTTAGAGGAGAATATGCAGACTTCTCAAAATTTAAGATAAATTAAAAATATTTATTTAAACCTAGAAAATAGGATTCCTTAGAAATTGTTTTATTTGACTTTTCCAAAATAAATTTTATTTATAAGAAAATTATTAGAGGTTTCTCTAGGTCAGAGAAATACTTAGAGGGAATTTTATGGTTTTTTTGAATTAATTTATTATATTTATTTTAATGGGAAAATGAAGAAAATCCACTTTTAAGCTTTTAAAATTTATTTTTAATTTAGGAAAGATTAGGAAAAATATTTTAATGAGTCCCAAGTGATCAATTATCAACGAAGCACATTTGGAAATATTTTGATATTTTTGGGACTTTTTAATTATTTTTAGTTATTTTAAAATTCAAATAAAGCTAAAAAATAGAGCATTTTCTAAAAAATAATTTTTAATTTTTCCCAAGTGCTCTGATCACAAGGAACTTAGAAAACCACTTTTCATAATTTCTCAAGTGTATTTAATTTAATATAATTATTTTTGTACAAAAATACAAGGTTCTTTAGAAAATCAACTTTAATGCTTAAACATAATCAAATAATTTTTAAATTTTTACAGTGGATAAACATGATTTTAATGAACAATGTGGGATTGATTTTGTCAATTTTTGATAAGTATATAATTTACAAAAATTAATACAAGATATTTACATTTAATTAAATATAGAATTTTACAAGATAATTCAAGGTATCATGATATTTTTTTTAGACTTCTCTGACTACAGGAGACCTACTAAAATTTTTCCAATAATTTTTTAAATGATATTTTGATCTAAAAATCTAAAATAGCCAAAATAGTCACCTTAGCTTGAATATTACTTAGAAAAATCAGAGGACATAGTCTTTGTCATGAGGAATAAACCCTCAAAATTTCAAGTCATGGTGAGTAATGTTTGCTCATAATAAATTAAAATACTCTAGAGTGTATTTAATTCATTCAAAAATCAAGGAATAAGAAAATAATTTTTATTTTTAGTCCACATTGTTCTTCTCTATTCACTGGGTAAGAGGGTTTTTTTTTCTTTTATTTTTATGTTTTTTATAGAGAAAGATATAGATTTTTGAAACTTAGGCATTTAAAATAATTTTAAAATTCATATTTTTCTACTTATCCTTCATGGTGCCAACTCAACCTACGGCGGCTCCGAACTCACACGCAGCGCACTCCCATTCATCGCCTATATCCACCTCAGCTGCCACACGGCCCTTGGTTCACACACTAAGAATCTGTTCGGCTTGATCTCCTCCGTTGATGAAATAAACGCGCGATTGGATGGCTCTCCGTTATCGTCCCAAGTGAACAAACCCGTAAGCCGTTCACTCTAAAACTTAAGATGTTCATCTAGACTCAACCAAATCACTTGAGGTTTGTTTTTAAACATTCATCTACTCAAGACAAACACCTTTATACAGTTAATCAAGTATGAAATCAAGCCATTAAAAACGGAAAATCAAAATAGGCTCGGGCTAGGGTTTGGGCTAGGATAGCCATTTAAATTGGCCCAAATAATTGAACAATATTATGTAGGTGATTGTAATGAAGATTTTTGGT
Organism: Phalaenopsis hybrid cultivar; assembly: GCA_002079205.1. NCBI lineage: Eukaryota > Viridiplantae > Streptophyta > Magnoliopsida > Asparagales > Orchidaceae > Phalaenopsis > Phalaenopsis hybrid cultivar. The sequence continues at coordinate 82,669 of JXCR01147671.1, forward strand.
GAATGATTGAAATGATTTTGAGTTCAATTGGAGGGTCAATTTAGAGGATTTTTTTAAATTTGCTCAATTTGTGCATGTTGGGCTAGACTGGGGTCTATATTGGGCTATCCTTGGGCTAAGTCAAAATTGAATAGTCCAAATGATCAAGGGAGATGTTTTGAAGATTTTTCATGAAGGAGTAAGATGGAAATTTTGGTGCTAAGGCCATCAGTTTGGTGGGATTTTGAGACATGTCCAATTTGAGGCAAATTTGGGGCTTTTTGGACTTATGTTGAAGTCAAATGAAATTGAGGTCTCACCAAGGCCAATTGAGGGTCAAGTTTGATGTATGGGAATGTTATGAAGGTTTTTCAACACAAATTGTGGCAAGTTGAGTAAGCCATAGGTTCAATTTGGTGGAACCAAGCCATGGGGCCAAAATTGGGGTTTTGATTTGGACAAAAAATTGGGTTCAAATCATGGGCCAAACAGGCTTGGATTTGGGTTTAATTGGCCGTATGAAGGGTTAATTTGATTTTAGAATTGAAATTAGGGGAATTTGGGAACAAACTGATAGACATTTGATGTGATTTGGGAAAAATTATGCCTTTAAAAGGCAATTGGGTGTTTTGGTCAAATATGGTCAAATTGGTCACATTGGGTCATGTGCTATTTGACGAAAATGAAATTGGGAATTTTTGAGATTTTTTGGATTTTTTTGAATTTTGGGCTACGGAGGGGCATTTTGGTAATTTGACAATTTTTTGTGATTTTGGATAGTTTGGGTGTTTTCAAGATGTTTAGAATGATTTTTGAACCAACTTGGGTATTTTAGGTAAATTTGGGAATTTTGGCTAAATTTGGGTCCCAATGATAGCTAAGTAATTTGGGGAAGTTTAGGGGCAAGAGGTTGGGTTGGGCATTTTGGTAGAGTTGAGGTACCAACCATCTTTAATAAGCCATGAATCAATGGAAACCCCATTTTGGGTCCTTTATGTACTGGTCTTAGCTAAAGCCTAGCCTAGGGCTAGTGGGTTTAGGGGACCACCTGCATGAGTCTCGCAAAAGCATCAAGGGACCAAAGCCAACAAGTTTAGGTTTAAGGTTGTGAGTGATAGTGAGTGTAAGTGAGAGTGTCTTAAGCCCTTACAAACACCCAGGGTCAACCCTAAGGTCCAACGGTCCTAAGGTGACTCATCTTGAATTCCCTCATAATGACCCCACCTACTAAGTGCTAGAGGTTAGGATCAATATGTGAAACTTCATGTTGAGTAAAGAAGTTGGTAGAATTTCTAATGGTGAGGGTTCCTTGTCTAGTTTTCTAAGAATACTCAATAGAAAAGTCCTATGGCTAGACCTTAGGCTACTAAAGAGGAAAAACTAAATCTCAACCAAAAGTGAGGTCCTATGGCTAGACCTTAGGCTACTAAAGAGGAAAAACTAAACCTCAACCAAAAATGAGGTCACTATGGCTAGACCTTAGGCTACTAAAGAGGAAAAACTGAACCTCAACCAAAAGTGAGGTCAACAGTTTCAAGTAATATAGGATTTTCCTTAAGAATATCGGCATCGATCCCATGAGAAAAGCAGAAACTGTTAATATTGACTTGCAAAACTTCTAAATTGCAGATAAAAAAGAGAGGAGAACAATCTCGATTTATTTGTAATTAAAACTAAATTCAAGCATGATGTAACAACTAAATTTAAAAGTTTAATAAAGTTCAAAAGACTAATATAATACAAAAATGAGTTTGAATGTTATTAAATGATATTTCCCCTTGCTAAGAGATGTTAATTAATGTATGATTTGATTGATGAAAATGATAAAATGATGTATTGTGTCAAATAGGAGCATTTTTGTTCATTACTCCCTCTTAGTGCTAGCAAAGAACATTAGTTAACCTAGAGTTTTTCATCAGCTTGTGTTGTAGTGCAGAGCAGATTCTGACCTCTCACTTCCAGATTACTCATTATGCCCTCTCTATAGAGCCTACTAGGGACCTTTACGATCCAAACTTTAAACTGAATTTATAAAAGAATCTAGTCTGTTACTCTAGAAACATCACTTTTGCACCCATCAAAACTTATTTCCCTTTCTATTTGCACTCCCCTATGGTGATCGCAACAGCTCTGCCCAAGTTGACATGTGGTACTCATTAGTTGGTGAAATCATAGCCCTCCCGGGTCTTTATGTTTCTTAACATATTTTAATAATACAAATGGTCATTTTGCAAAGTAGATGAAGAACAACTGAAAATACCATCACAATATTTTAAAATAGAAAGAAATATTTATATCATTCTCATCCCAAAAGATTAATTCCCAAATGCAAGGAAAAGTTAAAAAAAAACTACTCAGAATTCATGGATATAAAATAAAAACACATGATTTGTATTGAAAGTCAAGTCTTATAANCTGAAGTTATCTAAGAAAACTCTTGATAAAAATCAGGAAATATATTATCTTCAAAGAGGTCAAAAGGATCGGACTTTTCAACAAGATCAGATAAAGAGGTGTGAAAGGGGAATGACTCAAATTTGGAACATTTATTGTAGAATCCAAAGGAGGAAGAACTAGGGAATGTCATAGATCCAGAGGAAAACATCGGGGACTTCCCATTCTATTCTATGGTTTGGATTTAGTTTTAAGGATAAATTATTCAAATGTTTCATCCTGCCGATTTTATTAATATGGGCTTACACTGATGTGAAACAATTACACAAATAGTCTGGAAGATGTGAGGATTTAGGTTGTGATGAACGACATCCTCAGAATCCTAAGATGAGTTAGGGCATATATTGTACATCAGAGCTATACAAAAGCCTAAAGGTAAGTTGAGGATTTATGTTACATAAGAAAACCAACTCGAAGTCCTATAGCTTGGTTATTTAATTTTAAAGTGAGATATGTTGTTTTAGATCCTCTTGCAGTTGAAGATCATTTTCTTAGAATGCTACCCACAAGAAAGCTCCAAGCTCCTCGCCATGAAAAGTTTAAGTTTTATAATGTATCAGGTTATAATGTCAAATCAGATGTCCATATGGTCATGATTCTTTAAATATTATGGGGCATATTAAAGTTGATTAGAGCGACACCAGTAGGATCCTACGGTTCTTTCGTTCCGGTATCACTGTTTTCTATCAGATAGACTTAGTCCAAATGAATTTAATAAATACAACTCAATGAGTTCCATACTTTCATTTAGACCGTGGGAAATCTGGTAGCAACCATGGGTTACCTCCTCCGAGTGATTCCCGATCATTCGATAGAGACGTCTTAATTTTGTTGCCATTGTTGTTTTGTGATGTTTGTGACTAAATTTTGAGTTGTCTTAAATTTTGAATGTTGTGGCAGAGAATTCTATCTTGGATGTTTTAATTTGGTTTTGCTTTTGCAGCTATCCTAGTAGATTTGGTTTTCATGCAGGGTGACATCATTGTTTAACATGCATGCTTGAGACAATGAGTATAGAAAAGTAAATGCATTAAATTAAAGGTGTACATGTCGATTCTTCTCGTTCCACCACCTGAAAGGTTAGTACTTGCAAGACATGTATTAAATTTTACAAGGAATTTAAATTGCAGGAGTAGATGAAGGCTTAGCTACAAAACCCCAAGCTATGAATTCATTGAATCTTAGAAGATCCCAGTGGATGATTTTAGAACAAAATATGGCTAGTCCAATTTCCCTTTCAGAATTTCCAATAGATTTCAAAGTGCCCGAGGCATGCCCCCGGGTCATTTTGAATATCTCTTGAAATATTTCAAGTTCATTTTTGGACTTATCATATTGTTCCATTAATCATCTGAGCTCAAAGTGTGACTACCCCATTGCTCAATGAAACCTGATAATTTAATTATCTCGAAGATAGGATACCCAATTAATCCATTAATGTTTCATTTAAAAGTTATGTGAGTGGGTGCCCCTAAGGCAAGTATAGGCTATTTAAGATTGCGGTGCCCGTAATTAAGGTTAGGCTTGTAGTGTTTAAAGATGTTAACCACCAATCATATTATCTTTTAAATGTGATTAATTGAGTTTAGACACTGAGTCTAGGTTACTACTAAACCTTTAATAATCATAATAGGTGAAATGGTGATTATCAAAATTTTGATTTAAGTGATATGCATTTTTATCAAATAGTCAAATCATCCTCAACAACGGGCTTAAGAAAAATAAATTATCATATTTCCGACTTAAGCCCATTACTTAAGAATCGTTTAATCTCACTTGACTTCCAAGTCATGAAGGTTAAGAGAATTATGATTTCGTTGTTGTTGTGCAAGGGTGGTGAGTGAGTTTCTACCTTTTAATCCCATTGTATTCAATCATCCAAACATATTTATTAAGATCAAAATTATCCATTTTCCCTTGAAGCACTTCACTTCATAACTCATTAAATATAACTCAAACTTTGAGAGTTTAGAGTGTCACATCCATGAGGTAATTATAATGTTAGAGGAGAATATGCAGACTTCTCAAAATTTAAGATAAATTAAAAATATTTATTTAAACCTAGAAAATAGAATTCCTTAGAAATTGTTTTATTTGAATTTTCCAAAATAAATTTTATTTATAAGAAAATTATTAGAGGTTTCCCTAGGTCAGAGAAATACTTAGACAGAATTTTATGATTTTTTTGAATTAATTTATTATATTTATTTTAATGGGAAAATGAAGAAAATCCACTTTTAAGCTTTTAAAATTTATTTTTAATTTAGGAAAGATTAGGAAAAATATTTTAATGAGTCCCAAGTGGTCAATTAACTATTAAGCACAGTTTGAATTATTTTGATATTTTTGGGACTTTTTAATTATTTTTAGTTATTTTAAAATTAAAATAAAGCTAAAAAATTGAGTATTTTCTAAAAAATAATTTTAATTTTTCCCAAGTGCTCTGATCACAAGGAACTTAGAAAACCACTTTTCATTATTTCCCAAGTGTATTTAATTTAATATAATTAATTTTGTACAAAAATACAAGGTTCCTTAGAAAATCAACTTTAATGCTTAAACATAATCAAATAATTTTTAAATTTTTACAGTGGATAAATATGATTTTTATGAATAATGTGGGATTGATTTTGTCAATTTTTGATAAGTTATAATTTACAAAAATTAATACAAGATATTTACATTTAATTAAATATAGAATTTTATAAGATAATTCAAGGTATCATGATATTTTTTTAGACTTCTCTGAATACAGGAGACCTACTAAAATTTTTCCAATAATTTTTTAAATGATATTTTGATCTAAAAAATTAAAATAGCCAAAATAGACACCTTAGCTTGAATATTACTTAGAAAAATCAGAGAACATAGTCTTTGTCATGAGGAATAAACCCTCAAAATTTCAAGTCATGGTGAGTAATGTTTGCTCATAATAAATTAAAATACTCTAGAGTGTATTTAATTCATTCAAAAATCAAGGAATAAGAAAATAATTTTTATTTTTAGTCCACATTGTTCTTCTCTATTCACTGAGTAAGAGGATTTTTTCTTTTATTTTTATGTTTTTTATAGAGAAAGATATAGATTTTTGAAGTTTAGGCATTTAAAATAATTTAAAAATCCATATTTTTTCACTTATCCTTCATGGTGCCAACTCAACCTACGGCAGCTCCGAACTCACACGCCGCGCACTCCTATTCATCTCCTACATCCACCTCAGCTGCCACACGGCCCTTGGTTCACGCACTAAGAATCTGTTCGGCTTGATCTCCTCCGTTGATGAAATAAACGCGAGATCGGATGGCTCTCCGTTATCGTCCCAAGTGACCAAACCCGTAAGATGTTCACTCTAAAAACTTAAGATGTTCATTTAGACTCAACCAAATCACATGAGGTTTGTTTTTAAACATTCATCTACTCAAGACAAACACCATTATACAGTTAATCAAGTATGAAATCAAGCCATTAAAAATGGAAAATCAAAATAAGCTAGGGCTAGGGTTAGAGCTCAATAAATTTGTCTGAGAGGGGAGGTCTCAATCAGATGATTGTGGTAGCTTTAATTGGATCCAAGGATTCTCCGGATGAAGTCTCAAACCCTAGTAAATTGTCTAGATATGATTTTGATCAAGGTGGATTTCAGGTGTTGGTCTAGAGCTAGGTTAGAGGCTGTTTCAGAAAGGGCTTTTATGAGGAATCAACTCCTTTCACTGTGGTGATGGTGTGTGCACAATTAATTGGAGTTTAGTTCACTGTGTAGGTGTGGAGGAATATTTCATGGTTTTGGTTTGATTTTTGAGCTCAAAAATTAAATCTCACAGTGGAAACCAGAGGGGGAAGATGGTTAGATTGAGCGTAGAGATGCTTGGGGAGTCTTTGGTGAGATTTTGACAGAGTTTCCTAAAAGATTTGAAGCTCTATTCTCTTTGTCCATGAAGGGGCTGATTAAATAGAAGAACTTGGGCTGGCCACTAGGGCCAATTCATGGGTGAAAAATGGTGCTTCGGTGGAGGGCTGAGGAGCTTTAAGGAGCCATTAGGGTCAGCTGGCCTCTATGGTTGAAATTGGGTTTATTTTAGGGGTGTTGGCTCTCTGTTTTTACATTTTCTAGCCACTAGGCCAGCCAACAGGTCCAGGAGTGGTGGCTAGGTGGTCAGGTGAGCCAGAGGGTAGGTTAATTATTGTTAACCCTCAATTACAAGTGATGATAGAGGAGATATTTTGGTTAAGGCCCATAAATGAGATAAGATACCTTAAATTAGGGGACTCTTGATCCATAGCTCACAAAGATGATTTAAGTGGGTTTATTCTGGTCAATAGGGTGTGTTTAATAGCCGTGGTGTCATCAATTTGGTGACTTAGGCATGATTAAGTCAATTTTGGTGAAGGGGTTCAATTTGGGTCAAAATGGCTAGAAGTTTAGTTTGGTTAGGTTAACCATGACATTGAGCTCAATTGATTGGTCAATATTGTGTAGATGATTGTCATGAGGAGTTTAGAAAAGATTTGGAGTGATTTTGAATTGATTTGGATGTTCAATTAGAGTGATGTTGGGCATTTGGTCAATTTGGGGGTGTTGGGTTAGACTTGGTTTAGGTTGGGCTAAGGTTGGGCTAAGTGCAAATTTATGATTTAAAATGATCTATATGAATATCATGAAGAGTTTTCAACATAAATTTTGTGTCAATTTTGGGGTTAGTGGTGGAATTTAGGGAGACAGCTAATTTGGGGCAAATTTGGAGATTTTGGACTTGGGTTAAAATTGGGTGAAATTCAGGCTTGACCAAGGCTAATGGAAGGTCCAATTTGATGTTTAGGATTGTTATGAAGAGTTTAGGATTTAAATTTTGGAAAATTGAGTAGGCTATGAGATTCAATTTGGTGGGGTTAAGTCATATGGTCAAATTTGGTGACTTGGATCAAAATTGAGCTTAAAGCATGGGTCAATTAGGCTTTAATTTGGTTTGGATTGATCTTATGAAAGATGAGTTTGAGTTTAGAGTTGAAATTGGGGAGGATTTGGGCCAAAGTGATGGACATTTAAGGTGAATTTGGGGAAATTGTGTCTTTAAAGGCAATTTGGGAGTTATGGTCAAAATGGTCAAATTGGGCTCAATTGAAGGGTCCAAATTAGTTTTGGAGACATTTGAAGTGATTTTGAATGTTTCGGGAAAGTTTGGGGTGCCAAGGATATTTTTTTAATTTTAGCAAATTTGATGGTATTTTGGTATTTGGTAATTTTGGGTGGTTTTGGGCAATTTGGGTAGTTTCAAATGGTTTGATATGATTTTTGAATTGAGTGAATTTGGGAATTTTGGACAAATTTAGGGTTTGGGGGTGTTTAGGTAATTTGGGTGAATTTAGGAGCAAAAAGCCAAGTTGGATATTTTTGAAAGAATTGGGGTGTTAACCACGATGTGTGACCTATGGGACAATGAAATCCCCATTTGGGTACTCCATGTACTGGTCTTAGCTAAACTTTAGCTAAGGGCTAGTGGGTCTAGGGGATCATCTACATGAGTCTCCCAAAAGATCAAGGGATTAAAGTAAACAATTTTGGGTTTAGAGTTGTGAGGGTATCTAGGTGATAGTGAGTGTAAGTGAGTGACAAATTAGCAACCAGGGTCAGCCCTAAGGTCAGACAGTTCTATGGGGACTCTCCTTGAGATCCTCCATTCATCCCCACCTACTAAGTGCTAGAGATTAAAACCAACATGTGGAACTTCAAGTTGAGCAAAATGGAGTTTAGAGTTTCTAATGGTGAGGGTTCCTTTTCTAATTTTCTAGGAATAATTATCATGAAAGTCATATGGCTAGACCTTAGGCTACTAAAGAGAAAAAAACTAAACCTCAACCAAAAGTGAGGTCAACAATCACGAAGAAACATTTTTTGTTAGCTACTCACATTAATTCTCATTTTGTATAATTTTAAAACATTTGAGACTATTTTATAAAATTATTTTAAATATTAATGCTGGTCCAATATGTTATCAAGATCTTATGATTATAAATTATACCAATAAATGAAGAATAAATGTTTCTTAATCTAAGTGATTGTTGGTGCTAATATGTCTTTAAGGTGGTTCACATAAATATAAACTACATTAGCATGTGTGCCTTCTTACTTGTAAAAGTCATAAATAAAAAAATATAATATTTTATATGAATATGTAAGAAAATAATGTTGCTTATGGTTTAGAATATAAACCTTTAAAATCATATAAAATTAAGTCGTACACCTATGTATATGTAATATGTTAAAATTATATATGTTTTTATATAAATAAAAAAAATAATAATTAATTTATTGCATTAAATGATTTGAAAAAATAATTTAAAAGTTTAAAATCTATATAAAAAAAATTAGCAAAGGGCTAAGGGCCTCTTTGTATGATTCCACAAATGCTTTCTATGTCTTCATAAATATTTACTTTACTTTTTAAGAATGGAGAGGCTTAAGAACCTACAAAATAAATAGAATAGTAATTCAAAACATATTAAGGAATTTTAATAAATACTTTATGGGTCTCGATAATCTTTTTATGTGTTTCCATAATTGTAAAATTTTGAAATGTTTAAATGATAATTTCTACCCGTTCGAATTTGATGTAAGCCCAAGATTTTAATGATTTTAGAGCGATGTATAATCAAAATATAGAAAATGAGTTTTAGCTTTACTTCTATTTTCTTAATTCCAAAAATTTTAAACCTTAGAAAGGGTGTAAGGAGGTGAAAGAGGAAGGACATTTTGAAGCTTCTAGCAATGACAATAATTTTTTTTGCATTTAATGTTTTTCTTAAAGATGAACAAAATTTCATTAAGTTAAAAACCAAAATATGAAAAGAAAGTAGGTGACCTTATATAAGAAAATTGGAGCTTATCCCCTTTAAGCATAAAAAAAGCATGGACAGGATGAACAATATCTATAAACATCATTTGAGAGGAGGCAGTAACTTTGACAACACAGTAAGTTGGTTTGTCGCCTCATCTTGGAATAAAAGACCACTACACTTTTTGAGATTTATGCATTGATAGGCTAGTGGATGATGTGAGAGAGGTGGAGTATTTCCAAATGGATTGAGAATCCATCTCAACAATGAATTTACTCTAATGGAATGAAGAAGCAATTTTAAGAGTAGTGAACATAACTTCAACTTTAGCCTATAAAGGAAAAATAGGAATAAAACAAGAGGAAAATAGAAATTAGACCTTGCTTCTATGATCCCTATAGACTTTTACAATGCTAGCTTTCATATTAGTATAGCTCATCAATATTGACTTTTATCCATTTAATCAAAATTTTTCCTAAAAGATCGACTGAGGCAGCTTCCTTTAAATTTGTAAAGGCTTGATGATGTGCTTAGAGAGACGTTGAAGTGATCCATGAAATTAATTCCAAAAAAATGGATTATCTTCTATATATGGACAAAATATGAGAATAAGTAGTAGAAGGAGTCCCCAACAGTCCAATGACATTATGCTTCTTCTTGGTTCTAGCCATCAAGGTGAGCAATTTCATAAGAATTGGCAAAACTCTAATAACACAATTAACAATGTGAGTGCAATCCATCCAGCATATCAAGGCATGGAGGAAGCTCCTTCTAGGCATATCGACTTTCAATAGAATAGCTTGATGATGTGCCTAGGAGGAAGTTCCTTCATGGAGGAAGTTCTAGCCATCAAGGTGAGCAATTTCAAAAAAATTGGCAAAACTCTGATAACACAATTATCAATGTGAGTGCAGTCCATCCAGCATATCATATGAACATGAATTTTGTAAGAATGCTCAATAGATTAGCATACTTACAAAATTGAAAAATATGAGAAATGGACTCGTCCTCACATCTACATAGCTAAGAGATGGAGGGAAGTTTAAGACCTCTCATCTTCAGAGCGTCATCAGTTGGTAGTAGAGAGTGCAAGGTCCTTCAAGAGAGAGAGAGAGAGAGAGAGAGAGAGAGAGAGAGAGAGAGAAGAATGAGTCTCTCAAAATCCCATATGGGTGGCTGGTAATCAGCAACAAAGACTTATGAAAGAGCCAAGTTGTCTCAATAAGGTTCACACTATGCTTTTAGGCCTAACTGGGCCATACAGACTGAGGGTGAATTACTGTATCCCAAACAAGTGGAGGCCTGTCGGTAATTAATTCCTTCAAGATGACATCAATGATATTCCTTCAGGAAAAATATAGTGTTGTTTAAATAATAAGTGTTTGTTTTGTGTGTTAAAAATATTTGAAAAAATATAAAAGAAAATAAAATAAATAATGTAAATAAAATTTTAGTTTTGAGTGTATTGTTTAATTTTATTTTCTGAACTTTTACTTTTGTATGCGTAGTTCAAGATCTGAAGGTTTAGTACCTTATGACTCTGAGTTAGAACAAACTATAAGAAAAATTCAAATAAAAAAGAAACTTCACAATTTATAAGAAATGACAAACACATCACATAATAATATTGATAATCAAACTATTGAAAATGAACATCGTCATGTACAAAGGCCTTTAAGGGACTATGCTATCCCTACAATCCAACTTACATCTTGCTAGTTTGATTCTAACATACATCTTGCTAGTTTTCCAGAATTATGTCGTACATTTAAGCACGACGACATATCAAACGACAATGCTAGAATTAGACTTTTTCCCTTTTTCTTAAGGGATAAAGCTAAGATGTGGTTAAACTTATTAGCACTTGGATCTATCAAGACTTGGGGATATTTAGCATAAAAATTCCTAGTTATGTATTTTTCTCTTTCCAAAATTGCTAGGCTTAGAAATGATATTACATCATTTAGTCAGTTTGAAGGTGAGTCAATATACAAAAGTTGGGAATGATTTAAAGAACTTCTTAGGAAGTCTCCACATCACGCTTTGCCAGACTGGTTGATTATTCAAACAATTTATTTTGGGTTAGTAGGATTCCTTAGATCTATTATTGATGATGTTGCAGGAGGTTCCTTAATTTTCAACCTGGCTAATTAGTATGTTAAAACTTGTTGTGAAGCCATAATGACCTAGAAGGACTATGTATTCCTCAACTAGTAAGAATCAAATTAAACTGGTGGGTGATAAAGTAGCCCATTAGTTAGTGCAAATAGATAGAGAGATAAGTTTTGATGAGTGTAAATTGAGGATTCTAGGGTGATATGCAAGAGCCTTAACTAATTTGATCTAGAGTTTGGGACTTAAAGGGTTGGTTAGTCCTAAAGAGAGGGCATAGTGAGTAATATAGAGTGACAGGCTAGAACCTACCCAATATAATCTAATATTTAAAAAGTTAACTTTAGGTTAGTCAATGCTCTTCATGTACTCAAAAGAGGTTATAGAATGAGATTGCTTCTATTTTTCACAAAACTACATTTAAACCTTTAAATGTTGGATTCCTACAGTTGCAAAGGGGAAAAAATATTTACATAATTTGAACTTTTTTCATTTAACTAAATTAGAAACACTTAGCATGTTCTTTAAGCTTTGAAATAGAGTTTATAGGAATTAGTTACTTCCTCTTACACGTAAACTTGTGACCTTATTTCCTAGATAATTTTCTAGAGTTTAAATAAATTCTTGCTAAGTTCATAAAGGAATTATCACCTTCCCCATAGGATCGATACTTAGGGCTTAAAAAGAAAGTCCTATATTACTTTAAATGATATGTGCACTTGCGTAGTATCCAAAGTGTGAAAAATTTAATTGTGGAAAAAATGAGAATTATTTGATGCATAACATTCAATTAAGAATTAAACATTGCACTATCACTGTGGCATCAAGTTTTTTGCACCATCTTTTGAGATTGAAATTGAAATAATTACACACTAAGCACTCATACATAATGTCGGGACCAAATTTTTGTCGTCGTTTCCAGGGAAGGAAGGAACTAAGCGATGGAACTTTTGACTTAGAAATTTTATCTGAACTGTAGACTTATTTTAGGAAAATTATAGTGTTGTTTAAATAATAAGTGTTTGTTTTGTGTGTTAAAAATATTTGAAAAATAATAAAAGAAAATAAAATAAATAATGTAAATAAAATTTTAGTTTTGAGTGTATTGTTTAATTTTATTTTCTAAACTTTTACTTTTGTATGCGTAGTTCAAGATCTGAAGGTTTAGTACCTTATGATTCTGAGTTAGAACAAACTATAAGAAAAATTCAAATAAAAAAGAAACTTCACAATTTATAAGAAATGACAAACACATCACATAATAATATTGATAATCAAACGATTGAAAATGAACATCGTCATGTACAAAGGCCTTTAAGGGACTATGCTATCCCTACAATCCAAATAATACAAAATAATTAATTTTTGTGAACTCCATCTGAGGATTCTAACTTACATCTTGCTAGTTTTCCAGAATTATGTTGTAAATTTAAGCACAACGACATATCAAACGACAATGCTAGAGTTAAACTTTTTCCCTTTTTCTTAAGGGATAAAGCTAAGATGTGGTTAAACTTATTAGCACTTGGATCTATCAAGACTTGGGGATATTTAGCATAAAAATTCCTAGTTATATATTTTTCACTTTCGCAAAATTGCTAGGCTTAGAAATGATATTACTTCATTTACTCAGTTTGAAGGTGAGTCAATGTACAAAAGTTGGGAATGATTTAAAGAACTTCTTAGAAAGTCTCCACATCACGCTTTGCCAGTCTAGTTGATTATTGAAACATTTTATTATGGGTTAGCAGGATTCCTTAGATCTATTATAGATGATGTTGTAGGAGGTTCCTTCATGGAAAAACCATTTGATGAAGCATATGAATTAATAGAAGTGATGGCTAATAATAGCATTCAATGGCCCTCTGAAAGGGTAAATCCTAAGAAAGTAGCTAGTGTACATGATACTGATGCAATTTTTATTTTGGCATCTCAAGTTACTTCAATATCTAAGAGGTTAGAACAATTTAGAATGAACATATCTCAAACAACTCATATGAGTGAGGAAAGCTCATTGGGACAAATGATGGATTCTCAATCACCTTCTTATGAGACTTTAAATGCAATTAATAATAGACCCAATAACCTATATTCTAAATGTTATAGCCCAGGTTGGAAAACCCACCCTAACTTTAACTGGAATAATAATTTTTGTGGTGGAAATCAACAATGGAGGAACAATCAAGTAAACCCATTGGAAAATAGAGCAACCAAGGTAGCACTAACTATAAACCTTCTTATCCTCCTTACTTTACCAATGACCAAAAAATTAAAAAGAAGAAATTGTCTATGGAAATAAGTGGTGTTACAGATGGGGAATTAGTTACAAAGTCAGAGTGCTACTATTAGGAATATTGAAAATCAGCTGGGACAAATTACTAACTCAATTAACAATAGGCCGCAGGGAACACTTTATAGTAACATTGAAATTAATCCTAAAGATAAAAACAAAGAGGATGTTAAAAAAGTTAAGTTGAGAAGTGGTAGAAAATTATATACTAAAGTGCAAGAGATTAAAGTTGAGAGGGAACCTGAGAAAATTGAAAAACATGAAAAAAATGTTTCTAAGAATATAGAAACCCCAGTCTCTCCAACTAAGATCAATTTAGAAAAACCACCACCACTGTTTCCTCAGAGACATAGGTAGCAGAAATCAGAACAATAATTTTCTAAGTTTTTAGAGATATTTAAGAAGCTAGTAATCAACATTCCTTTTTTTGAAGTACTAGAGCAAATTCCAGGCTTTGTTAAGTTTATGAAGGATATTTTAAATAAGAAACGAAAGTTTATTGAACTTGTGAATGTTGCACTTAGTGAAGAATGTGGTGCAATAATTTAAAAAAAGCTTCCTAAAAAAACTCATAGATTGTGGTAGCTTCGCTATTCCTTGTACGTAGGAGAAAGATTCTATGGAAAGCCTTATGTTATTTAGGAGCAAGCATTAACCTCATGCCCTTATCAATACTTAGAAGATTAGACTTAGGAAATTTTTCTCCAACTACTGTAACCCTTCAATTAATTAGTCTATCAAACACTTATCCTAGAGAGGTTATAGAAGATGTGCTGGTTAAAGTGGATAAATTTATCTTCACTGTGAATATTAATATTTTAGATATTGAGGAAGATACAATCATTTTAGGAAGACCTTTCTTTACTACTAGAGAGCTATGATTGATGTACAAAAACGAGAGCTAACCATGAGAGTTAACGACTAGGAAATTACTTTTAATGTGTTAAAATAAATAAAGTATCCAGTGAAAGAAAAAGATGATGAATGTTATAGAATGAAGATTATCAATGATTTAAGAAATAACTATTTCCGAGAAAGTTGTGAAGTTAAAATAGGACAATAAGAACTGGTGTATGAAAATGTTACTGATTTTCAAGATAAATTTGTTGAGATAATAACTGAGGATTCAAATTATGTTTAGAAAAGTTTTAAGATTTTAGAAACTACTAAGAATAGTAGACCACATATTCCTTTAATTGAAGAACCTCCTAAACTTGAGATGAAGGTGCTCCCTACGCATTTGAAGTATGCTTTTCTAGGGAACTCATCATCATTACCTGTTATAATATCCTCAGACTTAGATGAAGGTCAAGAAGAAAAATTAAAGGAAACCTTGAGAAATTATAAGAAAACCTTTAGATGGACATTAACATATATTAAATGTGCCAGCCCTTCAATCTGTATGCATAGAATTTTAATGGAAGATAATCACAAGCCTAGGGCAGATCCTCAAATGAGATTAAACTCTATCATAAAAAATGTTATAAAGAAAGAAATTTTAAAGTGGTTGGATGCTGGAATCATTTATCCTATTTTTGATAGTGATTGGGTTAGTTCGATTCACTGCATTCCTAAGAAAGGGGGAGTGACAGTAACTGTAAATGAACAGAATGAATTAGTTCCAACAAGGAAAGTCACTGGGTGGTGAATCTGTATTGATTATAGAAAATTCAGTCTCACCACTAAGAAAGATCACTTTTCTCTTCCTTTTATAGACTAAATTTTGGATAGGCTAGCTGGGCATCGATATTTTTGCTTTTTGAATGGATATTTAGAATACCACCAAATATCTGTAGCTCCTAAGGATTAAGAAAGACAACATTCACAAGTCCCTACGAGTCTTTTTCTTTTAGAAGAATGTCTTTTGGTTTATGTAATGCACCTACAACTTTTTAAAGGTGCATGATGTCCATTTAAGCTATCTAATTGAGAAAGGAATTGAAGTTTTCATGGATAACTTTTTAGTTTTTAGAACCTCCTTTGATTCATGCTTAGATCATTTAGAGGGAGTTTTAAAAGGCTGTGAAGAATCAAATTTAGTTCTCAACTAAGAAAATACCAATTTATGATCGCAGAAGGAATTATGCTGAGACGTTAAATTTCTAAAACATGCATGGAAGTAGTTCTAGGGAAAATGCAAATTATTTGTTAAATTAACTCCTACTACTGTGAGATTTTCTAGGACATTTTGGGTTTTACAGGAAATATATTAAATTCTTTTAAAAAATTGCTAAGCCTTTATGTCATCTTTTGAAAAAGATACAAAATTTGATTTTAACCAGGGATGCTTAAATGACTTCAATTTATTAAAAGAAAAATTAATCACTGGTGCAACACCCTTGGATACCCACACTCTCTTCATCGACGTTGATGCTTTAAGATGGAGTGTCTTGGAGGAGGCATCCGTAGTTCGAAGATAAGTATGCTCCACATGGGGGAGACCAACACCGGTAATGGGTCTCTTCCTTTTATCCTTCTTTGGGAAGTTTTCATGAATGATGGTAAGTGGTATCCTCAGACCTAGATGTGACTTAACTAGTCAATGTCCTACAGACTTCAGAGCAATAAGGGTAGAGTATGTAATGATGGTAATGCTATCAACACGGCTTCTGAGCCGTAATGTGACTGGAACATGGGCAGGTCGCGCTTTAACTGCTTTCTGGAACTGGCGTATAGATTTGATATCCTTCAATAGTTCTTTCTTCATCTAAGGTGAGACCACACATCCCACTCGCTTGATAAACTCCGTGACAATACACCCCTCCTTGGCAGCTAATCTCTCAAACACTTTACAAACTTTAGTGCTAAGAGTGGGCCTCTCCCTTAGCTTACCATGATCTTGTGGTGAAGGCAAAGTAGCAACAATCCTATGGATTATCTCATCACTAGTGGTATCCGTTAATGGATGAAACTTACTTCCCCATAGGAGGGGAGCAATCTCAGGCAGTATGAGTTCCTCCTGGTGAGGAATCTCATCAATAAAGGCTATTCCTTTAGCTTGGGCCCTCACAGCCCTATGAATCTTCCAATTTTGGTTTCTTCTTATCGACTTCAAATATTGACGACAGATTAGTGAACCCATCAACTGAATCTTCTTCAATCAAAACTTCTTTTCCTTTGGCAGATAGTGTGGTAGGCACAGTAATAATGAATCCAAAAGTAGTAGGAGTGGTGACTCTTGAGCGGATGAATATGGGGACAACAAACTTAAAGGGTGTTTGGGCGGTAGTGATCTTCCTTAATTATAAGAAAGGAAGTCCTGAGGATAATTCAAATCAAACTCAACAGAATGCTCCTGAACTTCTGAAACAGCAACCTTCATGACGACGAATGAGGCCTTGCCAAGTACAACTTCAAACTCATTAAATTCAACTCCAAACTTGATCATTGGTGCAATATTGCGAGAGTCTTGACCAGTGGGTAGGTTGCATGAGAAAGTGAGGTAGAGAACACAATCATAGCAACTTCCAAGAAAAATTTCCAATGGTTAGTATTGACCATCACTTTGTAATTTCAAAGGGAACACTAAAAATTAACAAAGGTATTTTTGTGGATTGGGTATGTACGTCCTTTCTTATTTTCATTTTCAAATTTATTGATTATTTGTGATTATAGTGCTAAAGAATTTTGATTAAAATTAACCGAGGGTGACGAGACGTAACAGCTTGGCTTGATTCACAAAATAGCAAACAAAACTTGAAAGATACTAGAGAAGTGAAATTTAGGACCCACTGCGGGACCGACTTCACAACGCACATCACCCAGGGAAAACTAGTCTACCAACACACCTATTAGGGGTCCGACCCCACACAAAAAATAAAGTCTTAAAGGACTCCTGAACCTCTGTGTTTAAAGGTGATTAAATAGACTATACTGGAATTCAAAAGAGTTAACTGTACTTACCCAAGAAAAAAATGAGTAAAGTATGCCAACGGAAGAAAGGTAACCTTGTCCATGAGGGACATGGAACATTACCAATATATGAAGAGAAGACTTTCTGATCATAATGGAGAGAGAAACTAATTCTCTAGCAGAGTGAGCAGAAAATTATCGGTCGCTAAATTGAAAAGAAGATATTTGATTTAATATAATATATATTAAATTTTGGAAATTAATATTTTAATTTTAAAAATCAAGACCAAACCGATCTGATATAGACAATAATTTAAATAAGTGAGTGCAACACCACAAATGATCAATCTACCCCGAGGAGTAGACACATCACTTGATAATGAGTCTTGAATAAATAAACTAAAGAATTTATGACATCCATTTTAGTCTGTGAAACCATTTATGTTGACCAACTGATTTTCTTATCTAATATTAAATATTAGATAAGGTTTATATTAGGTTGGGTTCTTGAAGTTTCCTATCAAGGAAAACCCTATAGTTAATTACATCTTAAATAACTGAGGTCACCTAAGAAAAATCTTGATTTAGATCAAAAAATATTATCTTCAAGAACTTCAAAGGGTGGGACTTTTCAAAATCAGACCAAGGTGTGTCAACTGGGAGAGGCTCAAGTTTAGAAAGTTGTTGTGGAATGTAAATGGACAAAACTAGAGGTTATCACAAATGTTGAGGAGAACCTCAATGACTTCTCAAGCTATCCTATGGTTTAAATTTGATTTCAAAAAAAAAAAAAATTATCAAGTGTTTCATCCTGCTAATTATTATTATTTAGGGCTTACATTTGCATGACACAATCAAACAAATAGCCCGAAGGATGAGAGGATTTATGTCGTAACGGACAACAACCTCAAATCATAAAATGAATTAGGGCTTAAATTGCACAATATGATTGTGCAAAGGCCTAAAGATCAAGTAAGGATTTTGTGTTGCATTAAGCAAACGAACTCAAAATCTTATGGTTTGCTATTTAATTCTAAAGAAGAGATTGTTGTTGTAGATCCACCTGCCTGCTACTCATGGTGTTACCTCCAAGCTCCTCGGAGAAGTAGCAGTCTTAAATTCTAAGATCCAAAGGTATAAATGACAATCATAGTTCAATCAATATGGTGGGGGGGTTTAAAACTGATTAGAGCGACATCGATTAGGATCTAATGGTTCCCTCATTCCGGTATCACTATTTTCTTTTTAATTTACTTGCCTAAATGATCTATTCAACTCACTTAAACTGGGGAAATCTCATTAGCAACCGTAGTTTACCTCATCTGAGGGATTCCCGTAAATTCAAAAGATGTTTTATGTTTAATTGCACTTCAAAGGATTTATAGTTATCTTTGAAAGTGCTTAATTTAATTTTGAAAATTGTTTGAATTTTAGTTTTGGGAAGTTTTCATTTTATCAACCAAGAATGCATGGTATGTTGAAGCAATAGTAAATTGCAGTAAATAAAATGATAGAAAATAAATAAAAATACAAAGGCGTACCTATGATCTTCTCACTACTCCTGCTGAAACGTTAGCCTTTAAATCATATACAAGGTCATGCACAAAAAAAGTAGAGTGTAAAAGTGGAGTTCGACCAGAGTAGAAGTGACCGCCATGAGTCAGCAACTATAGGTCTATAGTATTTCCTTAGATGATTTTCCTGATTAAAGCATAATAAGTTTATTTGTCATTCAAAATATCCAAACGACCATAAAAGATGTCGAGGAATAACCCCAAACAACTTTTAAGAATCTCTTAGAATGTTTTGAGTTCATTTGAACTTATTATGTTGTTGAATTAATCATTCAAGATTAAGTTCAATTTAAATGAATTAATACATCTCTTGCTCAATGAACCTTGATGTTTTAGTCATCTTTATGAGTGGGGTAACTATCAACTGATGTTTCATTTATGAATTGTGTAGGTGGAGACCCTTAAGGGCAAAGTTGATTTATTAAGGAACATAACCTCTTTGATTAAAGTCAAGTTAGTGGTGTTTCAAGGGCATTTAAAATTAATTATGTTTCATTTTCTGAACCTCATTAAACAAGTTAGATTAAACCTAGCTCACTGCTAAGCCCTTAAGATTTCATGTATAAATTTGCAGATTTATAACTTTAAGGATGTTAAATTAAGTGAGCTTGATTCTAATCAAACTTCATGTTATACTCTAAACATTAACTAGGGTTTTAATTAGTGTATTATAATCTTCTAAAATTAGACCCCTCTCCTTAGGATCACTAAATTAGATTAACTTCTAAATCATAATTCTTCAAGAAGTTACCACATTACCCTTATTGTAAATGGAGATGAATTGGTTTCTACTACTTAAAACCTTTGTGTTTCAATCATCTAAAAGAGTTGATTAAGATCATTCATTGCTCATTTACCCTTTAATCAAACTTAAACATAATTTAAGGCTCAAATTCCATAATTACCATTTTGCCCTCTGACAACGACTTTATATATGCTTAAAAATATAAGATAAATATGGACAAAATAAATATTCAATAATTGTAAAGTCATACTTATCAACGCAAGTATACATATCGCTCAAGTAATATAGGGCTCTAATGGAGTCCTAGATATTGTCAACGCAAGTATACATATCGCTCAAGTAATATAGGGCTCTAATGGAGTCCTAGATATCGAACAAGTATATGTATCGCTCAAGTAATATAGGGCTCTAATGGAGTCCTAGATATCGATCCCACAAAGAGTGGTTTAGAACTACAAACTAAGATTTTAGAAAAGCAATACTTTAATCACATCAACGAAGTTCAATTTGCTTATCTATCACTAATAGACAATTAAAATAAATATGTAATTTTCATAACTATTAAATAACTAATGATACTAATGAAGATTTAAATGTGATATTTAATATATAAGAAAACGACCTTCTCCTTGTCAAGAAATTATAGTGAATGGATAAAGTGAATTAGTTCAAATTATATTGTGCCAAATAGGNTTGATAATTTCCCTACTCTTAGGGATAATTGAAACATCATTGTTCGTTGAGCATTAAAAGTATTTATAGGATAGGTTATTGAACAACATAATAAGTTTAAATAATCTCGAGACTTTTCTTCAAGCGATGAGAGGGAAGCATGGACTTGCTTCTTTCTCTAGACCTGTTGGATACCTCCGAGGTCTAATAAATTTAATATGTTTTGCTTAACAAAATCATCCTTAATCAAATTAATAGGGACCCACCAAGATATGACATAGGTTTAGGTAGGTCACTAAAACCTTACTTTTTCCTCTTTAGATAAAATGCCTTAACATACATTTTGAGTTTCAGGTGGTAGAACGAGAAAACTCACTAGGTACGCTTTTATAGTTTATAGCATTATCTTTTCTTAAGCTTTCCACATTGTGCTTACTTACCTGCATGTATAAACAAAACAAAAACTTGCGTGCTAAATAACGATGTCACCCTGCATAAAAACTAAAACTATCAGGATAGCCACAAAACCAAAACCAAAACCAAAACTAAAATCAACCAAATAAAATTCACCGCCACAACACCAAAATATAAAACAAATCAAAATTTAATCACAAACATCAAATAAAACAATAACTACAACTAAATTAAGACGTCTCTATCGAATGATCTGGAATCCCTCGGATGAGGTAACCTACAATTGCAAACGAGGCTTCCCACAGTCTAAATGAAATTATGGAACTCATTCAGTTGAGTTTAGTAAATTCATTTGGACTAAGTGAATCCAATAGAAAATAGTGGTGCCAGAACGAGGGAGCCGTAGGATCCTAACCGGTGTCGCTCTAATCAACTTTAACATCCCCCACAACATTTAAAGAACTTCAACCATAGGGTCGTCTAATTTGACATCATAAATTGACACCCTAGAAAACTTAAACTTGTCATGGCAAGGAGCTTGGAGCTAGCACAATGGACAGTACGACCATCTTCAACAGCAGAACATGTCTACACCAGCTAAACCATTCCTTTCTTAGAATTAAATAACAAATCATAGGATTTCGAGGTTGTCTGCCTAGTGCGACATAAATCCTCAACTCTTCTTTAGACCTTTGTACAACCATGTTGTATAATATAAGTCCTATCTCATCTAAGGATTCTGAGGTTATCGTTCGTCACGATCTAAACCTTCACATCTTTCAGGTTGTTTGTGTGATCATTTCACACGAATGTAAGCCCTAATTAAATAAAATTGGCAGGATGGAATACTTAAATATTTCTCCTCAAAACTGAAGTCAAATAATAGGATAACTTGAGAAGTCACTGATGTTCTCCTCTAGATCCATGACGTCCCCTAATTCTTCCTCATTTGGATTCCAAAAACAAAATGCTCCAAACTTAAGCCAATCCCTTTTCACACCTCTTTTTCTGATATCGTTGAAAAGTCATATCCTTTGAACTCCTTGAAGATAATATTTCCAGATTTTTATTGAGAGTTTTCCTAGGTGACTTCGGTCATTTAAGATGTAATTAACTATAGGGGCTTGCTCTTATAGCAAGCTTTTCCGAACCCAGCTTAATATAAACCCTATTTAATTCTTCATATTAAATAGGGAAAATTTTCGGTAAATAAAACGGTTTCGCAGACCAAACTGACATCATATTTTTATTAGTTTATTTGATCAAGCCTTATCCTAAAGTCTTGTGTTTATCTTTCAGGATAGATATAGGGTTTGAGATACAACGCTCTTTCATTTAAACTATGAAAAATATGGGGTTAGTTTGATTCAATATTTTTCTAAACTTAAATCTATATGTAATATTTTTCTAAACTTAAATCTATATGTAAAATAAAATGTCCTTCCAAAGCAGGCGACGATATTTCAATTCCGGTGACCGACAGCTTCTTACGGGCAACTCAACCAAAATAGTGCCGACAACTTCTGGCGACTCTACTGTGGACAAGTTTCTCTTTCCATTTAAATCAGAAAAGTACTATCTTCATATATTGGTAATGTGTTCATGTCCCTCTTGGACCAAATTACCCTTCTTCCATTGACATACTTTACCCACTTCTGTCTTGGGAAAGTACGGCCAAATCTTTGGGTCTCAGGACTGCCTGTTCAATCACCTTCAAACAGAGGGGTTCAGAAGGCCATTAAGGACTCTTTAAATCTTCATGTGAGGTCGGACCCCAATAGGTGTGTTGGTGGACTAGTTCCACCTAGGCATTGTGTGTTGCTAAATGGGTCCCGCACCGGGTCATAAAATCTCCCTTCTAAATCTGATTTGCTTTTTGTAAATTAAATCAAATTGTGTTGTGTTGCGCGCACTTTAAAATTTTCGTATATTAATTAAATTTTTTTTCTACTTTCAATTTACCTTTTTACTAAAAATTTTAAAATCCCCACAACTAAAATTTACCCGGTCTACAGACCAACCTCTGTAAATTTTCAGTGCTTGCACTAAAGATTATAAGGTTTTGTTCATATAGCTAACCCCAAAACTTTATGTTTTAAAGCTGCTGCAATGGCCTACCCAACGCTGACCTTTTCGTGCAACTTGCCCACAAGCCATGAAGCTTGCAGTGTTGCTCCTACCATTAAGTTTTGAGCCGGATTTGAAGACATCGAGGTTATCCTCGGGAAGGCTCCATTCGTCGTGATGAAAGTCACCGCTCCAAAAGTTTAAGAATCGTCTGTGGAGTTTAACTTGAACTGTCTTCAAAACTTCCCTTCTTATAAGAAGGTCAAGACTACTGCTGCCGCCCCGACACCTACCAAGCCTGCTGTTCCCGTTGCTGCTAAGGGGAAAGAGCTAATGATCATTGAAGATCCGACTAAAGGATTGGACGTCCCGCCATCAGTATTCAAAATCAGGTCTAGTTCAAAGACTACACCATTAACGCAAACCCAAAGGAGAAACTGTAGCACGAGAGTTCGGAAAGCCACTAAAGCTCAGGCTCCTAAGGAAGTACCTAGTGATGAAGATTCTCACCAGGACGAGTTAGAATTACCGGAAGCATATCCACTTCTGCAGGGAAGTAGATTCCACTCTTTGATGATACCAACGGGTACAAGAGTATCCAGAAGATTATCGTTGCATTACCATCACATCATGGACAGGGTGTGGAGAGAAAGAAGTTTACTCCTATCACCCGAGTCAGTACAAATTTTCAGAGGTTAGCCGCCAAAGAAGGTTGTTCAGTCAGTGAACTACTTAAACGAGTGGGACATGCGATATCCCCTCGCATGAAGAAAGATATTTTAAGGACGTCAGATCTGCCAAACAATCTCATAAGTTAATTGAGGCTTTGCCTACTTGTTTTTTTATCTGGTTTTGCTTGGGGAGCAGAGTTGATACCACCGAGTCTATCATCACCAGGACCGCAGGCCGTCGACCGATTAAGTTAAGACTGAGTCCAAGAATTTTACCGAGCATGCACCACAAAGACATCCCTAAAATTCTAAAGACAAAGACAAAGAGATTACCCGATACTATAGCTAGGCTGCACCATGGGGAGTGACAGTGACTTTATATATGCTTAAAAATACAAGTATTTAATACTGCTATCAAAAGATTTAATTCCTCAGCAATGGCACAAAAAACTTGATAACGGTTATAGATTCGATAAAGATGTATATATTAAATATTCAATAATGGTAAAGTCACACTTATCAACGCAGGTATACGTATCGCTCAAGTAATATAGGGCTCTAATGGAGTCCTAGATATCGATCCCACTGAAATAAATATGTAATTTTAATAACTCTTAAATAACTAACTATATTAATAAAGTTTCTAAGGTGATATTCAATATATAACAAAGCATCCTTCTCCTTGTCAAGAAATTATAATGAATGGATAAAGTGAATCAGTTCAAATTGTATCGTGCCAAATAGGAGCATACCTATTCTTTACCCTTTGGTCCAGGCATAAAGAACATTGACTAATCCTATGCTTGGTTACTGAATCTGCGGCTAGGCTGGGAGGATATCGGCTCTCACTTTGGAGCTCCCACATTTCCCTCGCCTTAGGGCTAACATCTACACTTCAGCACCCAAACTATTGGACTGAATTGGGGATTTTAGTCTGTCACTCTAAAATCTCCTATTCTGCGCCCGATAATTTTATTTCCCTATTTATTTGCACCCAACTTCAAAGGGCTTTGACCTCCATGAATCTTGGATGTAATCTTCACTTTAGTTGTAAAACTCAACATACTTCCAATGGCTTTGACCTCCCTAAATCTTGGATGTAATCTTCACTTTAGTTGTAAAACTCAACATATTTTATTTTGACCTCCATAAATCTTGGATGTAATCTTCACTTTAGTTGTAAAACTCAACATATTTTAAAACCTCCCTCAATCTTGGATGTAATCTTCACTTTAGTTGTAAAACTCAACATATTTTAACAAATAATTGGTCAAATTGAAAGCAAATTAAGATCAAAGTGAAAAGATCATCACAATTTCTTAAACATTATTGGCCAGATTGAAGGTAAATTAAGATCAAAGTGAAAAGATCATCACAACTTCTTTAACATTTATGACCAGATTGAAAATAAATTAAGATCAAAGTGAAAAGATCATCACAATTTCTTAAACATTTTTTTGACCTCCATGAATCTTAGATGTAATCTTCACTTTAGTTGTAAAACTCAACATATTTTAACAAATCAATTGGCTTTGACCTCCCTAAATCTTGGATATAATCTTCACTTTAGTTGTAAAACTCAACATATTTTAAACAAATCAATTGAATCTTGGATGTAATCTTCACTTTAGTTGTAAAACTCAACATATTTTAACAAATCAATTGGGCTTTGACCTCCCTAAATCTTGGATATAATCTTCACTTTAGTTGTAAAACTCAACATATTTTAAACAAATCAATTCCAGATTTGAAAGTAAATTAAGATCGAAGTGAAAAGATCATCACAATTTCTCAAACATTTTCATGGCTTCATGTAAATTAAGATCGAAGTGAAAAGATCATCATAATTTTTTTAAAATTTTCATGGCTCCAATAAATTAAGATTGAAGTGAAAAGATCATCACAATTTCTTTAACATTTTCATGGCTTCACCAATTCAAATTACCAAAAACATTTTCATGGTTTTGCCAATTATTCGGTTGTAAAACTCAACATATTTTAAACAAATCAATTGGCAGATTTGAAAGTAAATTAAGATCGAAGTGAAAAGATCATCACAATTTCTCAAACATTTTCATGGCTTCAGTAAATTAAGATCGAAGTGAAAAGATCATCACAATTTCTTAAACATTTTCATGACTTCACCATTCACTTTAGTTGTAAAACTCAACATATTTTAACAAATCAATTGGGCAGATTTGAAAGTAAATTAAGATCGAAGTGAAAAGATCATCACAATTTCTCAAACATTTTCATGGCTTCATGTAAATTAAGATCGAAGTGAAAAGATCATCATAATTTTTTTAAAATTTTCATGGCTCCAATAAATTAAGATTGAAGTGAAAAGATCATCACAATTTCTTTAACATTTTCATGGCTTCACCAATTCAAATTACCAAAAACATTTTCATGGTTTTGCCAATTACATAATTTAACAAATCAATTGGCCAGATTGAAAGTAAATTAAGATTGAAGTGAAAAGATCATCACAAATTCTTAAACATTTTCGTGGCTTCACCAATTCAAATCACCATTTCACAAATCTCAAGATAAGGAGAAAATAATTGGCCAGATTGAAAGTAAATTAAGATTGAAGTGAAAAGATCATCACAATTTCTTAAACTAGCCAGATTGAAAGTAAATTAAGATCGAAGTGAAAATATCATCACAATTTCTTAAACATTTTCAGCCAGATTGAAAGTAAATGAAGATCGAAGTGAAAAGATCATCACAATTTCTTAAACATTTTCAGGCTCAATTAATTCAAATCACCATTTCATAAATCTCAAGACAAGGAGAAAGACAGAGAAAACTACTCAGAACTAATGGGAAAGACACAGCAAAACTCAGAATTCATATATATAAAGTAAAGTCATACAAACTACAACAAGTAAATAACACTTATCTCTAATTTCTCCCCAAGCAAACTCTTTCAAGTTCCTTTGAATCTCTTCCTTTCTTTACAGCACACAGAATTCCTCTTTGAAGTGGAAAGGAGGAAGAAATCTCTCACTTTTCCTTCACTCTTACAATCTCTCGAAGAATTCCTCACAATCTAACCCTAAATTAAACTCTCTACACACTACTGGGGCTCTTTGACGTTGTTCTAACCTTTCAACTCCTCAAACTCTAGAGCTTCCCCCTCCAATTTTTGGCCAAAGTCTTCTTTTAAAGTTGTAGAAGAGTTTTCCCAAGAGTTGCCTAAGCTTCCCTCAAAAAATCGTCCACATTCAATGCACCTTTGGAAATAACCGCCGATCTCACCGTCAGCGGGCCTTCTAAATTATTTGTCTAGAGTCTCGGGAAAATCTCATCGTCGGCGTCGTTAGGCTCGCCATCGGCGCCCTTGTTCAATTCTTCACATTTTGGTCTTTTTTGCTCCAAATTTGCTCCTCTTTGCATCTTTTTGCTCCAATGACCACAATTCATCATACCTGCAAAAAAACATCAAAAATACCTTTCTTTAAAGTGCAATATCATCAAAAATAGTGTAAAATAGGTATCAAATCTCAACATATTTTCCTTTTGTTAGGGAGCATACTCTTCCTCGACATGCCGATGTTTCTGCTAGGACACTCCGTCCTGAGACATCATCGTAATAGAAAAAGGTATGGATACCCAAGGTCGCTGTACCAATACAGTCTAGTGAGCCCGCAGGCCAAGATCATGGAATGAAGCCATGGTCTGAAGTATCTGACATCGTCGCAGTGATTGCCAAAGAAATGGAATAACAAGAGGAGGAGGTCCAGCAGGGTCATCCAGATCTTAAAATAATCAAAGAATCAATGATCAAAGCGAAAGTTGAAAAGCTCAGGGCTGAGATTTCTGAGTTGGCTCAGAAACACAGAGTTTTCATTGACAATAATGATGAATATTTTGACTATAATGATTACTTCGAAGTGAATTTCATGGATGTCCATGTCATTAAAACCAGAGCCGCTACATCTGCGCGCGAGGCTCAACTTAAAGAGAACGTCGTAGAAGAGTTGTGTAGGGCTATTCTCCTAAGGGATGAGCAAGGAGTCAAATGGATAAAAAGATAGAAGAGATGGCCACAGTCATGACCGCCATGACCACCATTCAAGGGAAATCACAAGCACCGCAACTAGCATCTCCAGATGTTAACCAACCAGAGATAATACACATTAAAGATGAAAGAAGAGAAGTTGCATTGGAAAACAGAGATGAGCAACAAAAGAAGGATTCTCCATCGGGCGTCATGCCAGAGAAAGAATTTAAGCAAATGATCTAACAAGTTCGGGAGGCCTTAACCCAACCCAAGGGTGGTGCATTAATTTTAAAGGGTAGACCTTACCCAGAAGAATTCGATGTCGTACCCTTCCCCAAGGGTTTCATGGCCCCAAAATTTAAAATATTTGATGGGACTGGAAGTCCCAGACAACATATATCACACTTCCGAGCCAGTTTTGGCAACACGAGGAATAGTGAAGCTTTACTCTTCCAACAGTTCGTCAGCAGCATTTCAGGGCACCTTCGATTGGTATGTCGATTTACCCAATGGATCAGTGAAAACCTTTTCCGAATTGGAACAACTATTTGTTAAAAGATTTGTCAGAGCGCAACACCATAACTCTATAGGAGAGCTCATGATAGAAAAGCAAAAGCCCAACAAGACTTTGGTGGACTACATTTTGAGGTGGAGAAACCTTAGCATGAAATGTGAACCTCAGCTACAGGAACATCATGCGATTTAGATCCTACTCAAAAGCATTTACAGGCCAGTAGCTTTCATGCTAAAGGGACTCACCATCAAATCCTTCGAGAAGCTACTCAGTAAAGCCAGCAGTCTTCAAGAAGAAATCAAACATATGGATTCACATGAGAAGTCCAAGGAAACCAAAGTGTTTGAAAAGAAATCAGGAATAGTAGCGACCGTCGGCAAAGGAAAACAACCAATGAAGATATATGCAAAAAATCCTCTTCAATCTTCATCACAGCATGCTCAGAAATAGAGTAACTAGTCCAACCAGTGACCGCCTCAAGAAGGATCACCTCGAATAAGGAATAAGAGAATATCTCTGACAGAAAGATAGAAAATGGTGTATTCTTTCAAAGATGAAGCCCTATCAAAAATGT
Source organism: Phalaenopsis hybrid cultivar (assembly GCA_002079205.1). Classification (NCBI taxonomy): domain Eukaryota; kingdom Viridiplantae; phylum Streptophyta; class Magnoliopsida; order Asparagales; family Orchidaceae; genus Phalaenopsis; species Phalaenopsis hybrid cultivar. The sequence continues at coordinate 111,427 of JXCR01147671.1, forward strand.
GAATAAGCTGATGAAGAAGCCTGAGTTCAAACTACCTGATGCAAAGAAGCCCGAGGAAGTGTTGACCTCACTTTTGGTTGAGGTCTAGAAACTTTTTTTTAGTAGCCTAGGTCTAGTCATAGGACTTTCCTACTGACTAGTCTTAGAAAACTAGAAAAAGGTACCCTCCCCATTAGAAACTCAAAACTCTTCTCAAGTTCCACATATTAGTCCTAACCTCTAGCACTTAGTAGGTAAGATCATTATGAGGAAACTCAAGGAGAGTTCCTATAGGGCTACTTGGCCTTAGGATTGACCCTGGGTGTTGGTTTGGAGCTAAGGTATACCATACCCTCACAATACCCTGGCTAAGACCAATATATGGGGACCCAAAATGGAGATTTCATTGGTCCATGACTCATTCAAAATGGTTCTCTACCCAATTGCACTTGAAATGCCTAACTTGGCCTTTTACCCCTAGGCACCTCCAAATTACCTAACTGCTCTTGGGACCCAAATTTGGCCAAAATTCTCAAATTTTACCAAAATACCCAAAACTGATCGAAACTCATTCCAACCACTTTGAATACATCCAAATTTGCCAAAAACTAACAAAAGTTTCCAAAAATGGCCAAATTACCAAAATGCCCCTCCATGGCCAAAAATTCCAAAAAATTCCAAAAAAATCTCAATAAATCCAAAATATTCCCAATTTCATTTTGTTCAACTAAACCATGGTCCAATTTGGTCAATTTGACCACCTTTGACCAAAACCCCCAAATTAGCCCCAATATTGGCTAACACCCCAAATCTTAACAATTGAATGCCCTAAACCTCAAATTGGCATCCAATTTTTTGTTGAAAATCCTTTGTGAGGTCATTTTTGACTAAACACAACAATTAATTTGGACTTAGCCCAAAGCTAGCCCAAGTTTGACCCAAGTTTAGCCCTACACATGATGTTTTACATCAAATAAAATAATTAATTTTGACTTAGCCCAAAGCTAGCCCAAGTTTGACCCAAGTTTAGCCCTACATGCTTAATTTAGGTCTAAATCCAAACCCATCAAAATCCATTCAAATTGACCATCAAATCAACTTCAAAGAAAGCTTTCATCCTTCATGAAAGTTGTTCATAATGATGTTTTACACCAAATAAAACAATAAATTCTTCACCAACCACAACAATCAGTTTGAGCTTAGCGGTCTAAATTTAAATCCATTAAAACTCATCCAAATTGACCACCAAATCAACTTCAAAACAACTTTACCCTTCCCATTAAAACTCATCCAAATTGACCACCAAATCAACTTCAAAACAACTTTCATCCTTCATGAAACCAAATTGATTACCCAACTTTCATCCTTCATGAAAGTTTCATCCAAATTGACCACCAAATCAACTTCAAAACAACTTTCATCCTTCATGAAAGTTGTTCATACCCAAATTGACCACCAAATCAACTTCAAAACAACTTTTATCCTTCATGAAAGTTGTTCATAATTAAATTGACCACCAAATCAACTTCAAAACAACTTTCATCCTTCATAAAAGTTGTTCATAATGACATTTTACATCAAATACAACAATCAATTTGTACTTAGCCCATGGCTAGCCCAAGTTTGACCCAAACTTAGCCCAATATGCTTAAAATGGGTCACAATCAATTTGAGCTTAGACCATGGCTAGCCCAAGTTTGACCCAAACTTAGCCCAACATGCTTAAAATGGGTCAAAAATCAAAAATCCACCAAATTGATTAACCAATTGACTTCAAAATGATTTTCACCCTTCATGAAAGTTTAAAAATTCACCACATTGATTAACCAATTGACCTCAAAATGACTTTCACCCTTCATGAAAGTTCTATGGCTAGCCCAAGTTTGACCCAAACTTAGCCCAACATGCTTAAAATGGGTCAAAAATCAAACAAGGCTAGCCCAAGTTTGACCCAAACTTAGCCCAACATGCTTAAAATGGGTCCAAAACCAAAAGCTAGCCCAAGTTTGACCCAAACTTAGCCCAATATGCTTAAAATGGGTCAAAAACCAAATCTAGCTCAAGTTTGACCCAAACTTAGCCCAATATGCTTAAAATGGGTCAAAAATCAAAAATCTTCAAATTGATTAACCAATTGACCTCAAAATGACTTTCACCCTTCGTGAAAGTTATTCCTCATACAAATTGATTAACCAATTGACCTCAAAATGACTTTCACCCTTCATGAAAGTTGTTCCTCATCTAATTTTGACCCAAACTTAGCCCAACATGCTTAAAATGGGTCAAAAATCAAAAAATGCACCAAATTGATTAACCAATTGACCTCAAAATGACTTTCACCCTTCATGAAAGTTGTTCCTCGTCTCTTACACCAAATGCCTTATTTAATTGGATCAATTAGCATGTCTAACCTAGACCAAACACAAGATTTGGTCATGTGCACCATCTTGGACTTATGGCCAAATCTAAATCAATTGAGCTTGGTATGGTCAAATGAGCCTTACCATAACTCATCCTAGACTCTAGGGTTGAGTTTAAAGCCAGCCACCAACCCATGGTTAAGCTTGATATTTATCTCATGGGTAAATTTTTTTTGTTAATTTCTTAAAGGGATAATAAAGAGGTTAAATCAATGTACTTGCCATACCACATGTTCATACCCTATTGTGCCATTTTTACTCATTATAAGTTTTAACCATGATCCTACCCTTGGTTAGCCACCTTAACCCAAGTTAAAGCCAAAAACTGTGAGCCCCCACATGACCAATACCCAAATTCATGCCAAGAGGCCACCTCAGCCCAAATTGAGCTGANTCACTTCATAATACCCTATGGTGTCATTTTTACTGATTAATATAAGCTTTAACCCTGATCCTACCCTTGGTTAGCCATTTTAACCCAAGCTAAAGCCCAAAACCATGAGCCCNTTAGTTCAAACACAAGATTTGGTCATATGGACTTATGACCAAATCCAAACCAGTTGAGCTTGCTATGGTCAAATGAGCCTTACCATAACTCATCTTAGACTCTAGGGTTGATTTTAAAGCCAGCCACCAACCCATGGTTAAGCTTGATATTTATCTCATGGGTAAATTTTTTTTAAAAAAAAATCTTAAAGGGATAAGGAAAGGGTTAAATCAAGGTACTTGTCATACCACATGTCCATACCCTATGGNTTTTTTTAAAGAGATAATAAAGAGGTTAAATCAATGTACTTGCCATACCACATGTTCATACCTATGGTGCCATTTTTACTGAGCATCATAATCTTTAACCATGATCCAACCCTTGGTTAGCCACCTTAACCCNTTATTTTTACTGAGCATCATAAGCTTTAACCATGATTCAACCCTTGGTTAGCCACCTTAACCGAAGCTAAAGCAAAAAACTATGAGCCCCCACATGGACAAAACCCAAACTCATGCCAAGAAGCCACCTCAGCCCAAATTGAGCTGAGGGATCCNGTGTCATTTTTACTGAGCATTTAAATGGTTAAGCTTCATACCATATGGTGTCATTTTTACTGAGCATCATATGATTTAACCATGATACAACCCTTGGTTAGCCACCTTAACCCAATCTAAAAGCAAAAACCGTGAGCCCCCACATAGGCCAATACCCAAATTCATGCCAAGAGGACACCTCAGCCCAAATTGAGTTAAGAGCTCCTCTGCTTGACACCTAAGCAGTGGAGCTAACCCCTCATTTAGCCAGATAAGCATCCCCATGGCCATTTTCTACAAAATCTACACCACGGCCATGAATAGGAGTGTGGTAAAAAAATTTTCACTAAGCCTTCCCAAAATCCTCAGAGAGCTTCTCTAAGAGCCCCTGGTACATTTTAATCCATTTCCCCCTCTCAAATCCACCATGGCAATCCAATTTTGGGCTTGAATTCCTGCCCAAAACCAGGACAAATTCCAATCCCGACCTACACAACACGAAACTCCAATTAAATTGGCTCTACACCTTCACAAGAGTGAAAGAAGCCAAAGCCCCATCAAATCTCCCTTCTACCTACACACCACCAAACTCCCAATAAATTGGTCCTACACCTTCACAAGAGTGAAAGAAGCAAAAGCCCCATCAAATCCCCCTTCCACACAACTCACCATAGCTCTAGACCAACACCCAAATTAGGTTGTGGTTGAATTCATATTTAGGCTTCACACCAAGACCAGGGACTCAATCCATAGCCTCCTTGGCTCGGTCATGATCGAATTCATACTTAGACCTTACATCAAGACCAGGGACTTAATCCCTAGTCTCCTTGGACCTCAAAAAACATACCGAGCACCTCTGATCGAAGCTTCCCTTCTCAGAGCAAAGGTATAAAATTCCCCA
>JXCR01147674.1:47020-80041 GCA_002079205.1 Phalaenopsis hybrid cultivar
CCATATCTTTGCATAGAAAATTCATAAAAATAAAATAAAAACACCCTCTTGCTCAGTGAACAGAGGAGAACCATGTGGAATTATTTTCACATTAATTTGATGCATCAATTATTTTTTAAAAATAAATTAGTGTTAGGGGTTTTTCAATTCTCCATTCATATGGAATAAATACCTTAACTCCAAATTTTTATATGTTTTAGCCTCTGTCTAGGTGAACAATTTGAGTCTTTTTCCAAAGACATATGAGATCTCTAGATAGAGATCTTAATTTTCTATGTTCCTAAGTATTTTCTGTTCAAATAATTATAGAAAATTGCATATGGCTTAAAAAATTCTACAAATATTCATATAAGTTCCTTATGGCTAGAGTAGTCTTAGGAAATAATTTTATGATTTTTAAAAATCAAAATATCACTATTTTAACCAAAACTCAATTTGTTTAAAATATTTAATTTGGAGAATATAAAGATCAAAATCATTTGATTTTTATTCTTCACTGTGNTTGAACTTTAACCATAGGGTCACCTGATTTGACATTATAACCAAATGACCTAGGAAACTTGAACTCTGCTACAACGAGGAGCTTGAGGCTTACATGGTGGTCAGCCCGGCCATCTTCAACAGCAAGAGGATCTACATTCCTTCCTTAGCTTTAAAACAATAAAGTCATAGGAATTCGAGGTCGTTTGCTTAGTGTAACATAAATCCTCAAACACATCTTTTAGGCATTTGTACAATCTTGTTGTACAATCTAAGCCTAAACTCGCCTTAGGACTCCGAGGTTGTCATTCGTCATGACCTAAATCCTCACATCTTCAAGGGCTCGCCTTAGGATTCCGAGGTTGTCATTCGTTATGACCTAAATCCTCACATCTTCAAGGATATGCCTTAGGATTCTGAGGTTGTCATTCGTTATGACCTAAATCCTCACATCTTCAAGGTTATTTTTCTGAGGTTGTGTTGTTATGACCTAAATCCTCACATCTTTAAGGTTATTTGTGCTGATTGCTTCACACAAATGTAAACGTTATTAATTGTTTGTTACGACTTAAATCCTCACATCTTCAAGGTTATTTGTGCTGATTGCTTCACATGTTGTTTGTTATGACTTAAATCCTCACATCTTCAAGGTTATTTGTGCTGATTGCTTCACACAAATTTAAATCCTAATAAATTAAAAAATTGCAGGATGAAACATCTAAATGATTTCTCCTAAATTGAAGCCAAATAATAGGATAGCTTNNNTAAAAAATTGCAGGATGAAACATCTAAATGATTTCTCTTAAACTGAAGCCAAATAATAGGATAGCTTAGGAAGTCACCGAAGTTTTCCTTCGAATCCGTGACATCGAAGCCAAATAATAGGATAGCTTAGGAAGTCACCGAAGTTCTCCTTCGAATCCGTGACATCCACTAGTGTTTCCTCCTATGGACTCCAAAACAAAATGTTCCAAATTTGAACCAATCCCCTTTTACACTTCTTAGTCCGATATCTTTGAAANTTGATTCCTCCTAAATTGAAGCCAAATAATAGGATAGCTTAGGAAGTCATCGAAGTTCTTCTTCGGATCCGTGACATCCTCTAGTGTTTCCTCCTTTGGACTCCAAAATAAAATGTTCCAAATTTGAACCAATTCCCTTTCATACTTCTGAGTCCAATATCTTTGAGATGTCCTTACCATTTGAACTCCTTGAAGATAATTTTTCTTGATTTTTNTTTGCAGGGTGAAACATCTAAATGATTTCTCCTAAATTGAAGCCAAATAATAGGATAGCTTGGGAAGCCACTAAAGTTCTCCTTCGGATCTGTGACATCCTCTAGCGTTTCCTCCTTTGGACTCCAAAAAAAAATGTTCCAAATTTGAACTAATCCCCTTTCACACTTCTTAGTCCGATATCTTTGAAATGTCCTTANTATCTAAATGATTTATCCTAAATTAAAACCAAATAATAGGATAGCTTAGGAAGTCATTGAAGTTCTCCTTCGAATTCGTGACATCCTCTAGTGTTTCCTCCTTTGGACTCCAAAATAAAATGTTCCAAATTTGAACCAATCCCCCTTCACACTTCTTAGTCCGATATCTTTGAAATGTCCTTACCATTTGAACTCCTTGAAGATAATTTTTCTTGATTTTTATCGAGAGTATTCTTAGGTAACTTCAGTTATCTAAGATGTAATTAACTATAGGGGCTTGCCATTATAGGAAGCTTTTCCCAAAACCAGCATAATATAAACCCTATTTAATTACTTATATTAAATAGAGGAATTTGTCGGCCAATACATTAGTTTCACAGACCAAACGGATGTCATAACTTTCTCTAGTTTATTTGATCGAGCCTTACCCTCAATTTTTGTGTTCATCCTTCGGGATAGATACAGGATTTGAGGTAAAACGCTCTTTCATCTAAACTATGAAAATTATGGGTCAATTCTTGCGTTCATCCTTCGGGATAGATACATGATTTGAGATAAAGAGCTCTTTCATCTAAACTATGAAAATTATGGAGTCCGGGATAGATACAGGATTTGAGGTAAAGTGCTCTTTCATTTAAACTATGAAAATTATGGAGTCAGTTTGACTTCATCTTTTTCAAAACTAAATTTTTAAACGTCCTTCCGAAGCGGGCAACGAGATTGATACAAGATTTGAGGTAAAGCGCTCTTTCATTTAAACTATGAAAATTATGGGGTCAGTTTGACTTGGATTTGAGATAAAGTGCTCTTTCATCTAAACTATGAAAATTATGGGGTCAGTTTGACTTCCATGATTTGAGGTAAAACACTCTTTCATCTAAACTATGAAAATTATGGGGTCAGTTTGACTTCATTTTTTTTCAAAATTAAAATTTTTTTTAATGTCCTTCCGAAGCGGGCAACGGGATTTCAATTCTTTTTTCAACGTCCTTCCGAAGCGGGCAACGGGATTTCAATTCCGATGACCGACAGCTTCTTGATTTGAGGTAAAGCGCTCTTTTATTTAAACTATGAAAATTATGGGGTCAGTTTGACTTCATCTTCAAAATTAAATTTTTTTTTTAAAATGTCCTTCCGAAGCGGGCAACGGGATTTCAATTCCGATGACCCGGGATAGATACATGATTTGAGATAAAGTGCTCTTTCATTTAAACTATGAAAATTATGGGGTCAGTTTGACTTCATCTTTTTCAAATAAAAATTTTTAAATGTCCTTCCAAAGCGGGCAACGGGATTTCAATTCCGATGACCGACAGCTTCTTACGGGCAAACTAAAACATCCTTCCGAAGCGGGCAGGGATTTCAATTCCGATGACCGACAGCTTCTTACGGGCACATCCTTCCGAAGCAGGCAACGGGATTTCAATTCCGATGACCGACAGCTTCTTACGGGCAAACCCCCATCCTTCCGAAGCAGGCAACGGGATTTCAATTCCGATGACCGACAGCTTCTTACGGGCAAACCCCACACTGAAGCGGGCAATAGGATTTCAATTTCGATGACCGGCAGCTTCTTACGGGCAAACCCCACACCAAAAATAGTGTCGACAGCTTCTGGCGACTCCGCTGGGGAAAGCTTCTCTCTCCATTTAAATCAAAAAAANCGACAGCTTCTGGCGACTCCGCTGGGGATTGCTTCTCTCTCCATTTAAATCAAGAAAAAATATATATATCTTCATACATCAGTAATGTATTCATGTCCCTCATGAATCAAGATTACCTTTCTTCTATTGGCATACTTTACCCATTTCTGTCTTGGGAAAGTACGGTCAACTCTTTTGACCTTCAGGATCCTGTTCAACCATCTTTGGACAGAGAGATTCAGAACGCCATTAAGGACATCCTGATCTTTATATGGGGTCGGACCCCCAATAAGTGTGTAGATGGACTAGTTCCACCTNAAACAACAGGCTTTAAAGAATTAAATAAAACATAATATATTGTAGAGAACTTGTTGAGAATTAAAAACATAAATACAAAAATTAAAAAACTAAACTGAAAATACTAAAAAAGCAGAAAAAAATAAAAGTCTATAATAACTCTTACAAATTCAATTCCTAACACAACATAAAAAGTCTTTTACTACAACAAGTTTCAAATAAAAGTGAATCCTAATACAAACACAAACAACGAACAGATTTCAAAACAACTAAAAAAGACTCATAAAACATCAATCTTCATCTCCTTCCTCTTCATCGTCTTCTTCTTCTTCTTCATGGATGGGAGCATAGGGAGTGAAACTGGGGCAAGTAGGAAAGTCCACAAAAGGTACACCCTTAAGGCGTCTTACCATGTCATTTTCAAAGTTAATGTCATGATGAAGTCTACTCTACTGATATTCATCACTATATGCATTCCTTGCTCGTATCTCTCCCAGCTGAGTTTGAATATTTATTATATCCAGCTATTGAATCATCAGTTGATCCATAATACCTTCAAGTGATACAGATCTTCAAGTAGATGCCCTTGCAGCAGATGCAGATGGCCTATCCCTTCTTCCACTTCTATACTCAACAAATGATTCTACTCTCTGAATCATAGGTCTCCCAATTGGATTTTGTGGCAACAATCTCTCTTCATTTCTATGAGATTCTACTCTTGATTGTTCATATAGAGTGAAAATCCAGGCAGGGTTTCCCAATCCTCCAGCTGTAGAACTACCAACAATACTTCGAACATGCTGAACTAACAGTGCACCCACATCTATTGCCTTCATGTTCTGAATGCAATAGTTGAGTACAACTCTATCTTTAGTAACACCAGCTAAATGATTTGTTGGCAACAGTCTGACATAAATGAAGTGGTGCCATATTTTTGACTGAGTAGTCAACATAGAAGCAAAGAAGTTAACTATCTTATTATTCTTAATCTTCTATTCCCCTCTTCCATCAGTCAAAATGCAATCACTTACTCCAATGTTGAATCAGTCATCACAAATGTGACATATTCATAAAAAAATACACCCCTCAAGTCATAAAAAATAATTAACCAATCAACAATAAACTCAACTTGTTTACCTCTAACAAAGATGTAATCATCAGTAGTGAATCTTAGGTTTGCATAAAATTCTTGAACCATCGGGACAATTGCTATGGCAGTGAAATAGCAGAATCTTTCCCAATTCCTGGCAAGAATCAGTCTTTCGACCTCGCCACCTGGGCTTGCAAACGCCCGCTCTTGGATCATTCTCTTGGTCTCCATCTGAGTATTATAACTATGTTGGGCTTTGAAACTAACAAATTTTCATTCTTCAAAGTTCACAGATGGCTTTTCTCTCTTAACTTCGGGAGCCATTTGAAAATTCTACAAAAATCCAAATATAGTCGAAATAAATTATTAAATCAAAAATATAACTCCTCAAGTAAGGTTATTTGGTAAGAAACTTTTCACCATGAGTTTTCTTCAAGTATTTTCATCAAAAATTCCAATTTTTGGATCTCCTAAAATCCATGGTGAAAATAAAAATTTCTAAGTTAAAGTGAAGCTCTTACCAAGAAAAGATGAAATCTATAGTTTTTAATCTTCTAATCCTTCTCTATTGCCCACAATATGATGCCCTAGACCAAAGTATTGAGGTAGAAGATGACTCAAGGAGCAAAAATGGAGTTTGTCCGTGTGATTTTGTCGTTTTATAGGCAATATAGTGTGTTCAGACCTTTGGCGCATCATGCGCCAACGCTCTGTAAGTTTGTGCATCATGTGCCAGAGCTCAAATTTTCCAGATTTCGATTGTTGTGGAAATATGCTTTGTACCGTTTTACGTCAACTTCTATTTAACTCAAATAAACCTTTCTAAGCATATATAAATATCACACTAACATCAAAATTTCACAAACAACATAAAACTCACATTTATATATAAAATTTGCGCTATTGCAAAGTAATATTTTTCAAGCCAACAGACATCAAATTCAGTGTTCTAAAGCAAACCAACATCCTAACATTGAAATCTAAACATAAAAATTCAAAACATAAACATAGATAGAATTCATTAGAAAGGAAATGCAATCTAGCACAACAAACTAAAACAAACAGTACTGCACAAAACATTTCGTGCATAAATTAAGTTCAAATATCATCTTCACTATCGTCATCCTGGATATCTCCCATCGATTGGTAGTGCACATACAGATTGTAGAAGGGTCGAAATGAAAATTCATTAGTTCAATTTTCCTCCTCAATCCAAGCATTTTGTTGAACATACGTATCAATCCATCTTTAATACACTCTGTATGTTCAAAATGTTCCTCCAATCTCCAATCTAGATGATCCAACATTTCAATAATATTCTCAATCACGTGCATGAGATTCTACACATCTTTTTCTATCTTCTTGTTCCTCTTTGAAAGTACACTCGAGTTGTAGTAGGGTTGAACAGATGATGAATTATGAGAGCATAGGGAGTCTTACCATAAAAAGTATTTTATGGTAAAAAGTCTTTTACTACAATAAGTTTCAAATAAAAGTACATCCTAATACAAACACAAACAACAAACAGACATCAAAACAACTAAAAAAGACTCATAAAACATCAATCTTCATCTCCTTCCTCTTCATCATCATCTTTTTCTTTTTCATGGATGGGAGCATAGGGAGTGAAACTGGGGCAAGTAGGAAAGTCCACAATAGGTTCACCCTTAAGGTGTCTTACCATGGCATTTTCAAATTCAACGTCACGATGAACTCTCCTTTGCTGATATTCATCATTATATGCATTCCTTGCTCCTATCTCTCCCAACTGAGTTTGAATATTTATTATATCCAGCTATTGAATCATCAGTTGATCCATAATACCTTCAAGTGATACAGATCTTGAAGTAGATGCCTCTGCAGATTATGTGGATGGCCTATCCCTTCTTCCACATCTAGACTCAACAAATGATTCTATTATCAGTCACGTGCATGAGATTCTGCAAATCTTTTTCGATCTTCTTGATCCTCTTTGAAAGTACACTCGAGTTTTAGTAGGGATGAACAGGTGATGAATTATGAGTTCCTTAATCCATCAGTACATTCATATCATTTTCATCTCCCATTTCAATACAGTTGCAGTAGACTTTTGGATCCATCAGCTTCCAAGAAAGTAGCACTTTTTCCCAACTTTCATAAGGTACTTGTGATTGATTGCATAGTAGGAAAATAATGGATGGATGTCCCAGTCCAGTTGCAGATCCATTCACAATGAAACCCAAAATTGATTTCACAATAATAGCACCAACATCAATTGGTTTTCCGGTTTGAATACATTAATTCAGAATGACACTCTCCTTAGAGACCTTACTAATTTTCATGGTGGGCAGTACTTTCAATGCAATAAATAAATGCTAGGCTTTTGAAATTGGATTTAAAAATGATGAAGGAAAACTTACATTTCAATCATCTCTGGTCTCCCAATTAGCATCTTCATTCGTAATGTAACGGTAGAGTTCATTCATATTCTCTCTGGTAGGGGTAAAGTTGCATAATGGCAGATAGACACATTTTCAATCATAAATATCACATTTATTCTTGAAGGAGGGAATTTCACAAACCTACCTCACACATAAATCATTCTTTGGTTAATCCCATGAAGATTTGCATAAAATTCTCTTACTATGAGAACAACAACAATGACAGTAGTGTGGCAAAGCACTTCCCAATGCCTCTGCGCAATAATCTCTTCTACTTGAATATTCGGCGTGTTGAATCCTCGATTCACAAATCCCCTTTCTTTGATAAGTCTCTTCTTCACTAGAACTCGATCATGTAATTTTTTTGTATCAAAACCGACAAACTTTCTTCTGTTGAAAATTTCAAATCTAGCGGAGTTTCTAGAGTGGGAAGCCATGGGAATTGAAAAATTGTGACTCTTCCCTTATTTTCCCCCTTAAAATATGGTTTGGAGTCTGTTTTTAGGAGTTATATAGAGAAGAAACTGTCAAAAACTATCATTTGACACGTTTTAAATATTTTCGGACCCGCGGCGCATTATGTGCCAGCTCTCTGAAAAGTGGTGCATCATGAGCCAATTCTAGAATTTTTGTCGTTTTGATTTCATAAAATAAGGCAAATAAAGATGTTTCTAACTATTTTACTAAATACATGGACTACATAAAGACATAAACATAAATATACGCAAAATATCTCAAAAAAAACAAACTCAAAAACAAGATAAACAACGATAAATATGGGTTGCCTCCCATAAAGCGCTTAGTTTAATGTCGTCAGTCCGACATTCCCAGTCTGATTCTGGGTGACCCAACATTACCGTCTCTTTAAAAGTTGGTCTTGGCCATCAAAATTTGATTTTAAACTATGTTCATTCAATTTAAATATTCTTCCAGTCTTGGGATTTTCAATATTAACTGCCCCATAGGGGTAGACTTTTATAACTCTGAATGACCCTTTCCACTTAGACTTCAATTTTCTAGGAAGTAATTTCAATCTTGTATTGTATAATAAAACTTCCTATCTAAGTTTAAATTCTCTTTTTATTATCTTCTGATCATGCCATTTTTCATCTTTTCCTTATAAATTCTCACATTATTGTAAGATTCATTTCTGATTTTCTCTAGCTCATTCAATTGCAATAAACGTTTCTCACCAGCTTCTTTCAAATTGAAATTGAATTCCTTTATAATCCAATAAGCTTTATGTTCCAATTCAACTTGCAAGTGACAAGTCTTCCCAAAAATTAATCTATAAGGGGACATTCCTGTATGTGTCTTGTAGGTTGTCCTGTATGCCCATAATGCAGTATCTAATCTAGTAAACCAATCCATTTTACTAGGATTAATACTCTTTTCCATAATTCTCTTAGTTTCACTATTAGATACTTCTGTCAAACCACTCGTCTGGGGATGATAAGCAGTTGCAACTTTATGCACTATATTATATTTTTCCACCAATCTTGCAACTGTTACATTTCTAAAATGAGATCCTCAATCAGTAAAAATTGCTCTCGGCATTCCATATCTGGTAAAAATATTTTTAATCAAAAATTGTGAAACAGTACGAGCATCACATCTAAGTAAAGTGATTGCTTCAATCTATTTATGAAATGTAATCCCCTGTAATCAATATGTATATATTTTCGAATGAGAATATAAATGGTCCCATAAAATCTAATCCCCATGCATCAAAAATTTCAATTTCCGAATTAAAATTTAGAGGCAATTTATTTCTTCTTAAAATATTACATATTCTCTGACACCAATCACATGTTTTGATATATATAAAATTTGGATTGTAAAATTTTGTGAACAGTTCTATCATTCCCGAAATATTCTTCAAATTCAGAATCATGACATTTTATAATAATCTTTTGAATTTCTTTATAAGACAAACATCATCTCATTATTAAATCTTTACATTGCTTATATAAAAATGGATCATCCCAAAAATATGATTTTCCATCATGAATGAATTTATTTTTCTATTATTTTGTTAATCCATATGGTAAAATACCACTAACAATATAATTTACAATATCAACATACCAAGGTATTTCCCATCCTTCTACAGATAAAGTCGTTCATCAGGAAAAGTTTCAAAAATCTCTTTTTCCATATCAAGTATTCCTTCTTATTCTAGCCTCGATTGATGATCAACAATTTGATTATCAATCACTTTCCTATCAACTAATATAAAATCAAACTCTTACATCAGAAGTACCCATCTAATTAATTGTGGTTTAGCATTCTTCTTTTACATCAACTATTTAATAGTCGAATGGTCAGTATGGACAACACTTTTAGCTCCAATCATATATGATCTAAACTTATGAAAAGAATACACAATAGCTAAAAACTCTCTTTCAGTGGCGGTGTAATTAATTTGAGCATCATTAAGAGTCTTACTAGCATAGTATATAACATTAAAAATTTTACCATATATCTACCCTAAAAAACTCCAATTGCATAATCACTAGCATCACACATTAATTCAAAATGTTTCTCCCATTCTGGTGAAACAATTATAGAAGCCGTGATCAATTTTTCCTTTAAAGTTTCAAAGGCTTTAAGACAATCTTGATTAAATTCAAATTTTGTATGTTTCTCTAAAAGTTTGCATAAAGGTTTAGTAATTTTTGAAAAATCCTTAATATATCTCTTGTAAAATCCCGCATGTCCTAAAAAGCTCCTAACTCCTCTTACTGTGGTAGGTGGAGGTAGGTTTGATATAACCTGCATTTTTGCAAGATCTACTTCCATGTCTTTTTCTGAAATTTTATGTCCGAGCACAATTTCTGCTGCAATCATAAATTGACATTTTTCCCAATTCAATACGAGTAGTCTTTTCACAACGTTCCTGAACTTTCTCTAAATGATTTAGACATAGTTTGAATGAATTTCCAAATACAGAAAAAAGTTCTATAAAGATTTCAATCCCTTTTTCAATCAAATCACTGAAAATTGACATCATACATCTTTTAAATATTGCATGTGTATTACATAATCTAAAAAGCATTCGCCAAAAAGCAAAAGTTTCATAAGGACTAGTAAATATTGTTTTCTCTTGATCCTTTGGAGCATAGGTATTTGATGATAAACGGTATATCCATCTAGAAAATAAAATTAATTATGCTCATACTCTATTTCTGAGTGGTGTATTCCATGGTATGTAGATATTGTTAACTATATAGTTAGTAATATTTTATCATGCAGTTTATAAAGCCATCAAAAGAAGTTCTTTCATGACACAAGATTTCACTTTTATGATGACCCTTATTTATATAAAAAATGTAAGGACTTAGTTATCAGAATGTGTTCTAATTGAAAAAACCAAGGAAATTATTAAAAAATGTCATGAATCTAATTTTGGAGCATATTTTGGAGTGGATAGAACTGCATCAAAAATTTTATAATCTGAATTTTATTGGGCTACTTTATTTAGGGATGTTAATATTTATATAAAAACATGCGATAAATGTCAGAGAATAAGCAATATTTTTAAGAGAAATGAAATGCCCCTAAATTTTACTATAGAAGTTGAAATTTTGGATGTATGAGGTTGGATTTCATGTGACCATTTATGCCATATTTGAAATATATATATTTTAATTGTGGAGGAATACTCTTCAGAATGGATGGAAGCTGTTGCTTTACCCATTTTTGATGCTCAAAGTGTTGTAAGACTTTTAAGGAAAAATATTTTTACTAGATTTGGAATGCCAAGAGTGATCATTATAGATAGGGGAAGTCATTTTAAAAACTTTAGAATTGAAAAATTAACAAGGAAATATGGAATTAAATATTAAATTGTCACAACATATCACCCTCAAACTAGTGGTTTAGCAGAAGTATCCAATCGTGAAATTAAAGGTATTTTAGAAAACACTATAAATCCTAATAGGAAAGATTCGTCTGCTAGACTTGATTATGCATTATGGGCCTAAAAGACTGCTTATAAAACTCTTTTAGAATGTCATCATATAGGCACATATTTGGGAAGGCTTGTCACTTACCAGTTGAATTAGAACATTAAGCTTATTGGGCGAAAAAGAAATTTAGTTATAACATGAAAGATGCTAGTGAGAAATAATTACTACAGTTAAATGAGCTTGAGAAATTAGAAATGATTCTTATGAGAATGCTAGAATTTATAAAGAAAATATGAAAAATCTGCATGATCAGAAGATTTTAAGAAAATATTTTTAGCCGGGAAAAGAGGTTTTATTATACAACACTTGATTGAAATTATTTCCCAAAAAACTTAAGTCCAGGTGATCAAGGTCATTTATTGTGATGAAAGTATATCCTTAGAGTGTTGTAAATATAAAAGATCCAAAAATTGAATGAATAATTAAAGTAAATGGACATCAACTGAAACCTTGCATTTATGGAAACAAGCCTTTGTATGAAGAGATCCTAATGTTGGGTCAACCAAAGTAAAAATATTGGATACATTGGGCTGACGACGTTAAATTAAGTATTTTGTGGGAGGCAACCCATTGTTATTTATATGAATTGATTTATGATTATTTTTTTTATACAAATAATACGATGTAGTACTGAGACCTAACAAAAAACTAATTTGATTAATGAAACGAGATTGAGACGTGAAAATTTTAACGTGAGGTGAAGCAGTGTATATTTGGGCACTGACGCCTAAGCGCCATCTCGCAGAAGGCCTGACGTCTAAGCGCCAGAAACTGGCACCTAGGCACCATAGTATGGAAAATAGGTAAAATCGCCCCTAGAAATTTTAACCCATTTCTTTCCAATAAAACCCACCTAATCCCGTCCCTTGAGCCTAGAGCTTCGTATCTAGGTCTGAGAGAAGCAACCTTATAGAGGAATTAAGTGCTTAGTCCAATTTCCTTGTCTAACTGGAGAGTAAAAGCAATGATGATGTGAATGAGAAGAAGTTTGTGCACAAGGATGCCCAAACTTACTTTAATGGCTTTTTTGCACTAAGTTTTAGAGCTGATCACCGACAAATTGATGAAAGATGAAGAGAGGTTAGTAATTATACACAACAAGTTGAGTGACATGTATCACCAGTACGAGCATTTGGAGTGGCAGATGAAAGTCAAGAGTACCAGGTAAATATGTATCACGATAACAAATGGATCAGAGAGAAAATTGCTGCAGAATTTCCTCGTGCTCATTTCTACCACTTGTATGATCATAATTATTTATGGATCTAAAAGGTGGAAGATAATTGTGCCAAACATTACTAATAATCAGAGTGTTTAAGTGTGTTAGATGTTTATGTTTTGCAGTTATTGTGTCGACCTTAGATATATGGGTGTGTTTGGTACTACATGATATGGTACTTGTATTGGTGTTGAATTGATATCTTTTATTGGTTTTTGTCCGTTGTACTGAAACTTGTTTGTTAATTGTGTTAAGTTTGTGAAAGATCATGTGTTAGTATGTTTGGATGATTAAGTCTAGAAGTTATGATTGAAAAAATAGATGTTGGGAGATGTTATGAAGATAATTGATTATTGGAACGATGTTAAATTAATGTAATTTTGGTTCGGAGACCTTGGGCTTGTTGTGTCACACTTGAAAAAGCAAATTTTATAAAGTTCGGACCTGGCACCTAGGCACCCGAATTGGCACCTAAGCGCCAGTTATTTGTACAGCATTGCGCCTAGGCTTTGAAAGTAGCGCCAGACCGGCTGAACCAGCCAAAAAGACTTAAAATCGCAAAATGAACCAGATCATCAACATTTTTTAGCTTGGATAGTTATCTTCTTCCTCCATTTCACAAAAAGTGACTCCTAGGGCTCTCCACAGCTCATGATTCTTCAAGTTTTAGGCTTAAAATTATCGAATTTCTTCTTCTCAAGGTTAGGTCTACATTTTTGCGTAAAATTTTGTTGTTTCACCATGGATTTCTTCCACATTGAGTGGAAATCACAAAGTTTTGATATATTAGTGAGAAATCTATGGTTGGAAGCTTCATTTGCTGGGAAATTACTTGTAGGAGCCTTTAGAACTAATATATGCAATTTACTTTTGAATTTTTCTCGATATTTGAGATGGATCCTAAAATAAAAGAAGGAAAGGGCGAAGAAATTTTTGACAACACAAAGTTTGTAAATCCTAAAGCACATGATAGATACAATGATTTTTTTGTCAAGGAAGTTTATTGCAGAGTGAAGTTTTTCTAGTCCTAGTGAGGCAGTAGAAAATTTGATTGCTGCTCGACACTGAGAAGTTTTTTGCTAATTCACTTCCATAGCAGTTATTTTTGTTGTGAGGGAATTTTATGCGAATCTGCTTGAAGCTCCAGAGGATGAGGTATTTGTTTGAGGAATGGGAGTTGAGTTCGTTCATGAGAGGATTAATGTGTTATATGGTTTACCTCCTACTTTGGATTGCTACTATGCAGAGTTTGAGCCTTTCAAGTAAGAGCTAGATGAGATTATTGCTTACCTTATAGATGGGCGTGGAGTTTGGAAGATAAAAAAATGATCATAAGGTAAATTTTTCTTGTTCTACACTTAATGCCCCATCGAAGGCATGACACAATTTTATTTCTGCTCAACTGCTACCCTTGAACTATTTGAGCGAGGTGATTCATGAGAGAGCCATCTTGAGCTATTGCATTCAGAAGGTGAAACTCATTGATGTTAGCTCTCTCATCTTCGACGACATTTACACCTCCGTCAGAGCTAGTTCTTCTGCAGGTTTGGGTTTCCCTTCCCTTATCTTTACTATATGAAAATGATCTAGAGTGAAATATGAGACTTGAGAGGAGAAACTAAAGCCACTAAAGCTCATTATAAAGGCTAAGGTGGACATTTATGGAAGATCTCGAGGTACAACTTCTGATATTCCATTTACTTCTACCTATAGACCTTCTACCTCCAGTGTTACTGCTCCACCTCCTAGTATTTGGGAAGAACATAGAGGTTAGACCTTGGAATTTCAATTAGATATGTTTTTAATGCAATGTTAAGTTCAAGATAATTAGGATCATTGGAGCCACCTAGAACAATACATGAGATGGAAAAGTGATTATGAAGCCAGCTTCAACACTTTCTTAGTGAGTTTTCTGTGTTGTGACCATAGTGTTGAGTTTCCTAGTTATCCTAACTACCTTACTTTTGAGCGTAGAAAGATGATGGATGAAGATGTAGATGATGATGATGAAAAGGAGGAGGATAACTAGAGAGGCTTGATTATTTTTCTATTGTAGTTCTTTGTGTATATTTGGTTTGTGTTAGTATTCTTTGTTGTATGTTGAATGCATGTACTGCATTTCCTGCATTTATTGTTCACTCTTGCTCCAATTTAGTTTATATTTCCTATGTATTAGAGTAGTGTTTTACTTTTCAATTTCTATGTTATACATATTGATTTTAGATGTACTACTACTTAGCACCTGTTTGTACTCCTTGCACCTGTACTGTTTCCATGTTTAGTACCCTGTTATAACTAATTTTGTTACAATTTTCTCTCTTCAGACTTGTTATATACTTTAATGTTTAACACTATTTAAAAATTCAAATTTGGGGGAGAGAGAAAAATATTTTAAAACTAAACTTTCTTTGTTCTCAATAAGCTATATATTTTTAAAATTATTTTAACATAACCTGTGGCATGTGGTGTTAAATTTAAATAATTATATTTTTTTTTTTATAAGTGTTATTGTAAACTTAATTTTTTTGGTAATAAAGGGCAATTCTAAAGGTATTTAGTATAAAAGTCTAAGAATATTGCTTTTACTATTTAGAGTAGGAAAAGTTGTATTTTTGAAACACTAAGGATTTTTTATCTACACTTTAAAAAGATTTAGAGACTCTATGAAATATCATTACTATAGTAATACACATTATTAAGTTAAGAAATGTGAGAAGTTTTTAACTTTAGGAAGAGGATAGTGAATTTCAAAATTATTAAAGGTTATTCTGATATAGTAATCCTCACATAAAAAGAAAAAAGAAAAGTAATGATTGAAAATGATTCTGAAAGAAAATGAAAAACAAAATCAAAATAAAATAAAGAGAAAAAAGAAAAATATGTGGGGAGAATCTTGAGGAGATGCTTAATTAAAAATTGGCTTCACTTGACTTATCTTAAAGGAAAAAACTTATTTACACTTCTAAGCGTATTATTAATTTTAAAAGTGTTAGCATCTTTACTAGTAGAGTTCTCATATAATTCTTTTTTCTTATTTCTTCTAAGATTCCTTAGTGTGACAAATTACAGTTATTTTTTAAATGAATAAAAAACTAGAATTCCTAATCTGATTACTGTATATCCTTACATTTTAGTTCTAACCTGACTTATTGAAAATCTTTCTATAAGTTTCACTATCATATTTATAGGACAAAAAAATAATAGTCTTTAAGTGAAATCCACTACCATAAGTTATTATATTTGGTTTACAAGGTACAAGGGTTATTTGAGAACAAGTAACTTTTAAGTTTGGGGGAATTGACACCCCTTAAAATTGCTCATTTTTATATGTGTATTTCATGCTCATTTTAAGGATATTACCTTTAATGAAAAGTATTTTGTGAGTTTTTAATTTTAGTTACAAGAAATGGAGTTTAAGAGAAAAAAGAAAAAAAATTGAGCAAAACTCAGCCAAATGAAGCCAAAGAACAAAAAAATTGACCTAGCTCATAGGTGCTAGAATGTTCTAGAAGCTCAGCCCCTAGGCGCTAGAGACGGTTATGCATATATTCAATGAATTTGAATAACTTTAGAAAACGTGTCTGAAGTGACTCTTGGTTATTTTTAGAGTTTTTTATATAGAAAGCATTTCCACACATCCAAGAAGAGAAGAAGAGAAGAGGAAAGTCATTTTTGGGTATGTTAGACCACCATTGGGGTGGGCGACAACCATAGTGAGAGTGTGGTGATTGTGAGTGTTTGTTGAGCCTTGTGGAGTCAAGTTCAGTCAGGAAACTTCCGATGATTGTTTGGGGAAAAGTTTGAGATAAGTATTTATACTTTTGCTTAAGTTTTTTTTTGTAAAATTGGTTTTTAATATTTATCATGTTTTGTTTTGTTATCCCCATGAATTATGAGTAGTTTTCTTTTCTTTCTTCTTGCAATAAGAAGTAATCATGTGTGGGTTAGAATGTTTTGAAGATTCCTTTCATTCCAAAAATTTGTGATGGTATTTTCATCGATTCTTAATTTACTTTACAAACTAGTCATTTATGATATTAAAATCCATTGTGAGACATAATGACCCCGGAGGGCTATGATTTCACCCAACTAGTGAGTACCATAGTACTCCTTGGATTGAGGGGATGCCACGTCCAAGAGAGAGTGCAAATAAATAGGGAGATAAGTTTTGATGGGTGTATAATTGATGATTTTAGAGTGACAAGCTAGAAATTTTGTAATTTGGTCTTTAGTTTGTAACCTGAGGTCTGGTTGGTCCTATAGAGAGGGTACAATGGGTAATCTGTAAGTAAGAGGTTAGAATCTACTCAGCACAACCATATCAATCAGGAACTTAACTTTATATTAGCCAATGTTATTTATGCACTTGGGAAATGATAAAGAATAGATATGCTCCTATTTGTCACAAAACCTCATTTTTATCTTTAAGCATTTGATCCCAACATTGATTACAATCACTTTGCAAGGGGAATAGTTTTTTATTATAATTGTACTTCTTTAAACATCTGTAGTTTAAAAAATTTGCATATACTGTTTTCTTTAATTTCATATTAGAAAATTTAGTTTATAATGTTTTACAAAAAGTTTGATATTATTCTCCTACAAATTCTGTTTACAGTTTAAGTAGAAATACTTCTAAATTGACATAGAAATTCACTTATTTCTTGTGGGATCGATACTAGGTTTTTTAAAAAAAACTCTCTATTATTTGCAACGATATGTATACTCTCATAGTAAGCCTAGTGTGTAAGCCATTAGTCAATTTTATATCATATTTATTTTGCTTACTAACCGTTGAATATAAATTGGGTCAAGTTTTTGGACATCTTTCACAACTTAAATAATTGCGTAATTGTGGGTCGGGTCAGTAGTAAGTCGTGTTTAGGAGGAAGAATTGTTAAAATTGAGGGTTCAAGGATGCTTGGGCTTTAAAACTTCTAAATAAATTAAAGAAGCTCTGATAGAGAAAGATGGTAGCCGTGCTTTTTATATTAGTTAAATAATATTTAAAATAAAGATAGATTAGTGAAGATTTTGAAGGAGCACGGATGTGTTCACATGGTTGGTAGCTAAGATATTAAGAGTTAATACTAATGTTGCTTACTATAAATTCAATATCAATCAAAAAATATATTTTAATTAGGTAAGAAATTAGGCTAGTCATTACAACCATAGCTAGCCAATTCTCTAAGAGGAATAAAAGCTACTCAATATTAGATTCATCAAGGAGTACAATATTTTAGAAGGATCTCTAATGTGGTGCTGATGAACAAAATAAATGGGAAATGGCATATTTGTGTATTCATTACTAACATGAACTCAATCTTCCCAAAGTTGAATCTATAGCTCTCTATAATGTTATGAGCTTTTTGGATGGATTTTAAGGCTATCACCATATTTGAATACACTTGACCAATGTCAAGATGACTCCTCATTACTAGAGATGAATTATATTGCTTTAATGTGATGTCATTTAAATTGAATAATGTTGGGGGATCTATCAAAGCATGATAGGAATTATCTTATATTTTGCTTAAGTAGCAAATAGGGAAAGATATGGAAACCGATGTAGACAAATGACTTACTAATGAAGAGCAAAAGTCGAAATCAACACAATCTTACTCTAAACGATACTTTCTTTATCATAAAAATGTTTAACATTAGACTGAATCAGGTAAAATGTACATTTGGAGATAGATTAAATAAATTTGCAAGATTCTTGAAGGTTAAGGCAATTTTAAAGATGCTAACTCACAATGCTAACTCACACCCCTTAAAAATACCCATTTTTATATGTGTATTTCATGCTCATTTTTAAGGATGTTGCACTTTAATGGAAGTATTTTGTATGTTTTTTATTTCAGGTACAAGAAATGGAGTTTAAGAGCAAAAGAATCAAAAATAGAGAATGATTAAATATCAAAGATGGAAAAGAAAGAAAAGTTGTAGAGCTTATTGATACACCAAAATAATATACTATTTTAAGTACTTATTTTATGCTTATTTTTTGTGATATTGCACTTTAAAGAATGGTTTTTTTGTTGTAGATATTTCATTTTTAGGCATTTGGAGCAAAAATGGCAAAAATGATAAAATTTGGAGCAAAAAAAACAAATTTTTGGTTCTGGCACATCGTGCGCGAGATTGGCGCATGATGCGCCAAAATCCAGAGAGCTGGTGCATCATGCGCCAGATCGACCCATGATGCACCAAGGATGACTTTTTCAAATTAAGGCGGTTCGAGATGAATTTTACACAAATTTTCAATGAGACAATTGTTCTACACATCCCTTGAAGTAATTCAATGCATCTAGGCACTTTGGAAAGTTCCTTTATGAAGGGATATGACTCTTAGATCAAAGGACACATCTTTTGAATTCAAAAGAGTTGGCCTTTTGAGGGAATTTTGAATTCTTTTCCAAAGGAGGCAGCCCAAAATAAAAGAAAAAGACTTGAAGAACTTAAAGGGGGGACAAAAAGAGAGTTTTTGGTGGGTGGCGTGAGAGAGAGAGAGAAGAGGAGATTTTCTTCTAGGTTTGTAAGAGGAGAGGGAATGTGAGAGATTTCTTCTTCATTACATTTATAAGAGAGAATTGGGAATGTTTGTAAATAGAGAAAGACTTGGAGAGAACTTCTAGGGATTTGCTTGGGAAGGATTATGAGATAAGTTGTATTTTTATTTCTTTTATTTTGTAAACACGTTTTTATATATGAAATTCGTATTTTATCATATCCTTCTCATGAATTCTGAGTATTCTTTTTTTTCCTTCTCCCTACTTTGAACATATGGTTTTGTGAAGAATAGATTTTATTTTCTACGGTTTAAAATGATAACAATTTGTGATAATTTGAACTATGATCTTCATTTACTTTTCGATCTAACCAATTAAAATGTTTAAGCTTGTTGAGAGACATATGTTCTTAAATGCGATATGATTTCTACAACATAGGGAGAATCACATTTAATTTCATGAGAGAGTATGTCATCCATGGGATTGGGTGCAAATAAATAAGGAAATATACTTTTGTTGGATGCAGAATTAGAGATTTTAAGGTGATAGATTAAAACCCCTAATTCAGTTCAGTTGATTGGAAATTAATGCGAGATTGTTAGCCCTCATGGGAGGGAGTAGTGGGAGCTCTGGAGTAGCAGCCAGTATCCTCCCAGCCTAACCACAAAATTATGGACCAAACTCTAGATTAGTCAATGTTCTTTATAGTACTCAGAAGAGGGTAAAGAATATGATTGCTCCTATTTGGCACAAAACAGTTTATATATATTTTTTCAAATNTTCAATTTCTTCACAAATCATATACTCATTGTAAAGGGGAATGATGCTTTCTTAAATATGAACTTTCCTTCACATTAAAAAAATTATTTAATTTTTGCAATTTTATTTCTGAAAGTTTAGTTTAATTTTTGTAATCTTACATCTACATTTTAATTAGCATTCACCTGAGTAGTCAATTTTTAAAATTTGCACCTTACTTTTATTTTTTGTTTTTATTATAAAATAATTTCCTAAATTTACTTTAGTATTTTCCAACTTCCCTATGAGATTGATATCTATGACTCCATTAGAACCCTTTATTAATTGCAAGATATGTATACTTGCATTGATATTTAAGAAAGATTTGGCAGTTTAAAAAAGAGTTTTAAAGGATAAATTATATTTATAAAAATTATTTTGTTAGGATTATATTACATATTTATTATAAATCTGCCTGCATCAAGTTTTTAGCGATGTTAAGTGGTGTCAACTTCATAAATATTTGCATATACAAATCCCACCGTGTCAAGTTTTTGGCGCTGTTGTCGGGGAAGTAACAAAAAATATTAATATTTTATTTTACTTTATTTTATTTTAAAAATATAAAAAAGAGTGTGTTTGTAGTTAAGTTGAAACATTTTCTTATTTTAGTGTGTTTGCTTATTTTTAATTACTTGCTTTATTTATTTTATGTGTAGTGTAAGATTTAAAAACTTAGTACCTTACGACTTTGAGTTAGAAAGAACTATTAAAAAAATTCGAAAACAACAAAAAGAGAAAGATCAGTTTAGTAAAATGGTTTGCAATTTAAATCATGTTGGAAATGAAAATGAGCATCATCAAAGACCTTTAAGAGTTATGCAAATCCTATTGCATATGAGATTCATTTGAGTATTCAAAATCTTGTTTTAGCTGCCAATTTATTTGAACTTAAACCTGCTATTATCCAAATAGTACAAAATAACCAGTTTGGAGGAACACCTACTGAAGATCCTAGTTTACACCTTGCTAATTTTTTAGAATTGTGTGCTACATTTAAATATGATGGAGTGTCAAATGAGGTCATTAGACTTAGACTTTTTCTATTTTCACTAAAGGATAAAGCTAAGATGTGGTTAAACTCATTAGCACTTGGATCTATTAGAACATAAGAAGATTTATCACAAAAATCCTTATCTAAATATTCCCCACCTACAAAAACTGCTAAGCTTAGAAATGATATCACATCTTTTTGTCAATTTAAAGGGGAACAAATTTATGAAGCCTGGGAAATATTTAAAGATCTCCTTAGAAAGTGTCTACACCATGCATCGCCAGATTGGTTAATAATTCAAACTTTTTATAATGGGTTGGTTGGATCTCTTAGATCGATAATTGACGCTGCNTCAAATTCAATGAGATACCCTACAAAAGAGCAAGAGATTGAATGCTTCAGAATGGATATTAATGAATTTTTAAGCCATGAATACTTTAAGAAGACTTTTGAAAGAGAATTTGAAAAGGAGTATATGGAATATCAAAATGAGGATAAAATTCAAGATGAATCTATGGAAGTGAGAAAGAGGGTTTGGATTATGTTCAAGAAAAATTTGAAATGTTAAATCCTACAGGAAGTAACAAGATTTTGATTTCATCTGTTGAGAATCTTCCTGAACTAGAACTGAAAACACTTCCTACACATTTCAAGAATGCATTCTTAGAAATTTTATCTACATTACCTATTATAATATTTTTGAATTAATTGATAAGAAAGAACAACAACTGTTGGAAATTTTGAAAAGATATAAGAAAGCCTTTGGATGGACATTAGCTGATGTTAAAGAAATCAATCCTTCAATTTGTATACATAGAATTTTATTAGAAGATTAACATGAACTAAGAATTGATCCTCAAAGGATATTAAATTTTATGATGAAATAAGTTGTGAAGAAAGAAATTTTAAAATGGTTAGATGTTGGAATAATATATCCTATTTCAGACAGTGCTTGGGTAAGTCGAATTCATTGTGATCCAAAGAAAGGAGGTGCGACTGTAGTGACAAATGAGCATAATGACTTAATATCAACAAGACAAGTCACTGGTTGGAGAATTTGCATAGATTATAAAAAATTAAATGTTCTCACTAGGAAAGATCATTTTCTTTTACCTTCCTTGGACCTGATGTTAGCAGGATGGCTGGGCACAAATATTTTTGTTTTCTAGATGGATAGACCGGTTATCATCAAACACCTTTTGGTCCAGAGGATCAGGATAAAACAACATTTACTATTCCTTATGGAACGTTTGCTTTTACACGAATACCCTTTGGAATATGTAATGTGCCTGCAACAATTTAAATATGTATAATGTCAAATTTTATTGAATTGATTAAAAAAGGAATTGCAGTCTTTATGGATGATTTTTCTGTATTTGGAACTTTGTTTCAAATGTGTTTAAATCATTTAGAGAAAATTCTGAAACGTTGTGAAAAGACTAATCTCGTATTGAACTGGGAGAAATTTCAATTCATGGTTGCAGGAGGAATTGTGCTTGGACATAAAATTTCAGAAAATGACATGGAAGTAGATTCTGCAAAAATACAGGCTATTTTAAACTTACCTCCACCTACTACAGTAAGAGGAGTTAGGAGCTTTTTAAGACATGCTGGATTTTATAAGAGATATATTAAATTTTTTTCACAAATTACTAAACCTTTATGCCAACTTCTAGAAAAAGATACAAGATTTGACTTTAATTAAGATTGCCTTAAAACTTTTAAATCTTTAATGATAAAATTAATCACCGCTCTTATAATTATTTCACCTAATTGGGAGAAACCTTTTGAATTAATGTGTGATGCAAGTGATTATGTTATTGAAGCTGTATTAGGGCACAGATATGATAATAATTTTAAATTCATATACTATGCTAGTAAGACTCTTAATGATGCTCAAATTAATTACAGCACCACTCAAAGAGAGTTACTAGCCATTATGTATACTTTTGATAAGTTTAGATCATATCTAAATTTGAGCTAGATATGTTGTGCATACTGACCATTCAACTATTAAATATTTGATGTAAAAGAAGGATGTTAAATAAAGATTAATTAGATGGGTACTTCTGATGCAAGATTTTGATTTTGTAATAGTCGATAGAAAATGGACAGATAATCAAATTGTTGATCATCTATCTAGGCTAAAACATGAAGAAATACTTGATTTGGAAAAAGAAATTAATGAAACTTTTCCTAATTAACAACTTTATGCTGTAAAAGGATGGGAAATACCTTGATATACTGATAATGTAAATCATATTGTTTGTAGTATTTTACCATATGGACTGACAAAACAGTAGAAGAAGAAATTCATTCATGATGCAAAATCTTATTTTTGGGATGATACTTATTTGTATAAATAATGTAAAGATTTAGTAATGAGACGATGTGTGCCTTATAAAATAATGCAGGAAATTATTCAAACATCTCATGATTCTGAATTTAGAGGTCATTTTGGAAATGATAGAACTGTTCATAAAATTTTGCAATCTTGATTTTATTGGCCTACTCTATTTAGAGATGTTAATATATATATATATATANCTATTTTAGTTGTTCAATAGCATTATATCAAATAAGATACATCAATATGGAATGAATTACTCTCAGAAAACACCTGTACTTGAGGAGAACTCATTGGGACAAATGGAATCTCAATCTTCTTATGACACTTTAAATACAATAAACAATCATTCTAATAATCCTTATGCCAATTATTATAATCCTGGTTGGAAGAATCATCCAAATTTTAGTTGGAGTAACAATAATTATAATGCTGTAAATCCGCAATGGGGAAACAACACTGCGAACCCATTGGGAAACTCCAACAATCAAGGGAACCAAGTTTATAAACCTTATTATACCCCCCATGTTTTAATAATTTGCAGAGTAAGGAGAAAAAGTTATCAATGGAAGAATTAATAGTGCAGATGGGTAGTCAATTACAAAGTTAAGCTGCTGTTATCATAATTATCAAAAATCAATTAGGATGTATTGCTACTGCACTTAGCAATAGACCTCCGGGAACATTTCCTAGTAATGTTGAAGTAAATCCTAAAGATCAGAACAAAGAACAAATTAAAGCTATTCAACTGAGAAGTGGAAAAGAATCAAAAAATAGAGTTCAACAAGAAGTTGAAGTTGAAAAAGATGAGGTGAAAAATGAAAAATCTAGTGAAGATTTTCAGTTTGAAGTAGAAAATCCTATTAAGCTAATAAAAATCATTGTAGAAAGACCACTACCTCCTTTTTCTTAAAGATTGAAGCAGAAACATAGAGATAATCAATTTTCAAAATTTTTGAAAATTTTGAGGAAATTAACGATAAACATTCCATTTGTTGAAGCTTTGGAACAAATGTCAAGCTATGTGAAGTTCATGAAGGATATACTTAATAAGAAAAAGGAAGTTTGTGGATAATGAGACTGTTGCACTCAGCAAAGAGTGTAGCTCTATAATTCAAAAAAAGCTTCCTTAAAAACTTAAAGATCCTAGAGGTTTTGCAATTCCTTGTGCTATTGACAAACAATTTTATGGAAAAGCTTTATGTGATTTAGGAGCCAATATTAATTTTATGCCATTATCAATTTTTAGAAGGTTGAGCTTAGGAGATATTTCACCTACAACTGTAACTTTGCAGTTAGCTGATCGTTTGATTACCTATCCTAAAGAAGTTATAAAAGATATCTTGGTAAAATTGGATAAGTTTATCTTTCTTGTAGACTTTATTGTATTAGGTATGGAGGAAGATAAAAAAATTCCTATCATTTTAGGAAGACCATTCCTAGCCACTAGAAGAGCTTTGATAGANTTATCATCTTTGGAAGACCATTCTTAGCCACTAGAAGAGCTTTGATAGATGTGCAGAAAGGAGAACTAACTATGAGAGTTAGTGATAAGAGGTTACATTTAATATCACAAAATTGATGAGATACCCTGCAAAAGAGCAAGAGATTGAATGCTTCAGAATGGTATTAATGAATATTTAAGCCATGAATATTGTAAGGAAACTTTTGAAAGGGAATTTATAAAGGAATATATGGAATAACAAGATGAGGATAAAATTCAAGATGAATTTATGGAAGTAAGTAAAGAGGATATGGATTATGTTCAGCAAAGATTTAAAATGTTGGATCCTACAGAAAGTAATAAGAATTTGATTTCATCTATTGAGAAACCCCCTAAATTAGAACTAAAAACGCTTCCTAAACATTTGAAGTATGCATTTTAAGGAGATTTATCTACATTACCTATTATAGTATCCTCAAAATTAACTGATATGCAAGAACAACAGTTGTTGGAAATTTTGAAAAAGATATAAGAAAGCTTTTGGATAGACATTAGTAGATATTAAAGGAATCATTCCTTCAATTTATATGCATAGAATCTTATTAAAAGATCAACATGAACCAAGAGCTGACCCTCAAAGACGATTAAATCCTATGATAAAAGAAGTAGTAAATAAAGAAATTTTGAAATAGTTAGATGCTGGAATAATATATCATATTTCAGGCAATGCTTGGATTAGTCCAATTCATTGTATTCCAAACAAAGGAGGTGTGACTGTAGTAACAAATGAGCATAATGAACTAATATCAACAAGACAAGTCACTGGTTTGCAAATCTGCATAGATTTTAGAAATTTAAATTCTGTTACCAGAAAGGATCATTTTCTTTTACCGTTTTTGGACTAGATGTTGGATAGATAAAATTGTTCATCAAGAAAATTTTCATTTATTCAATATCATTATCACCATAATTTTTTTGTTCTGGTCTTGACAAATGATCAGCTATTTGATTATCAGTACCCTTCATATCCACTACTTGAAAATCAAACTCCTGCATCAGAAGGACCCATCTAATTAATCATGGTTTTGCATCATTCTTCAACATCAAATATTTAATAGCAGAATGATCAGTACGCACAATATATTTTGCCCCAATAAGACAAGGCCTAAATTTATCAAAAGCATACACTATTGTTAATAACTCCTTTTCAGTAGTGGTATAATTAATTTGAGCTTCATTAAGGGTTTTACTGGCATGGTATAACTTTAAAACTCTTATCGTATTTTTTCCCTAATACAACCCCAATAGCATAATCACTTGCATCACACATTACTTCAAATGATTTTTTCCAATCAGGTGAAATAATAAAAGGTGCAGTGATTAATTTTTCCTTAAATAAATTGAAGACAATTAGGCATTCCTCATTAAAATCAAAATTCAGGTCTTTTTATAAAAGATGACATAGAGGCTTAACAACTTTTAAAAAGTTTTTAATATAATGTCTGTAGAACCCAACATATCCTTAAAAACTCCTAAGTCCTCTCACTGATGTAGGAGGTAGTAATTCCACAATAACTTGATTATTTGGAGGATTTATTTCCATGTCATTTTTCAGAAATCTTATGTCCTGACATATTTCTTCCTGCTACCATAAATTGACATTTTTCTCAATTGATAACTAAATTTGTTTCTTCACATCATTTTAGACCTTAGCTAAATTATCTAAACATGAATCAAAAAAGGTCCCAAAAACTGAGAAATCGTCCATGAAAATTTCAAATCCTTTCTCAATTAAGTCAAAGAAAATAATCATCATACACCTTTAAAAGGTTGCAGGCGCATTACATAAACCGAAAGACATCATTTTAAAAGAAAAAGTCCCATATGAACTTGTGAATGTTGTCTTTTTTTTATCCTCAGGGGCTATGGGTTTTGGTGGTATCCGAAATATCCATCTAAAAAGCAAAAATATAGGTGCCAAGCAAGTTTATCCAACATCTTATCCAAAAAAGTTAGAGAAAAGTGATTTTTCCTAGTGGCAAGGTTTAATTTTCTATAATTAATACAGATTCACCATCCAGTAACTTATGTTGTTGGAATTAACTCATTCCGCTCATTTACTACTACAACCACTCCCCCTTTCTTAAGAACACGGTGAATTGAACTAACCCAAGCATTGTACAAAATAAGATAAATAATTCCAACTACTTATTTCTTTTTTAACAACTTCTTTCATAATATGGTTCAATCTCCTCTGATGATCATCCCTAGGTGTATGATCATCTTCCAATAAAATCATGTGCATACAAATTGAATGACTAATTTCTTCAATATCAGCTAACGTCCAACCAAAGGTTTTCTAATGATTTTTCAAAATGCCCATTAATTTTTCTTCCTGATCTTCAATTAAATTAAAGGATATTATTATAGGTAAGTTAGATGAAGTCCCTAAAAAATGTACTTTAAATGAGTAGGGAGCACCATCATCTTAAGTTCAGGTGATTTTTCAATTGAAGGAATCAGAGGTTTACTATTTTCAGTACTATTTAAAATCTCAAAACTTTCCTGAACATAAGTTGAATCCTCAGTACTTATCTCATTTGATTTATCTTGATCATCAATTTCATTTTCATCCTCCACTTATTGTTGATTTATTTTGACTTCATATCTTTCTCAAAAATTACTATTAATTAAATAATTAATAATATCCATTTTGTAACATTTATCATCTTTTCTTTTAGCTAGATACTCTATATATTTTAGCACATTAAAAGTAAGTTTCTAGTCATTAACTCTCATGGTGAACTCTCTTTTTGCACATCTTTCATTGCTCGTCCAGTAGCAAGGAAATGTCTCCCCAAAATGATAGGTATTTCTTTATCTTCCTCCATATCTAAAATGATGAAATCCACAGGAAAGATAAATTTATTCATTTTTACAAGTACATCTTCTATAACCCCCTTAGGATAAGTGATAGATCGATCAGCTAATTGCAGGGTTACAGTAGTGGGAAAAATCTCTCCTAAGCCTAGTCTTTTGAATATACATAATGACATGACGTTAATGTTAGCTCCTAAATCACATCAATCTTTTCCAAAAAAAACTGTCTCCAACTGCACAAGGTACAGTAAAGCTATTAGGATCTTTGAGTTTTGAGGATACTGTTTCTAAATTATTATACTGCATTCTTCACTTAGTGCAACATTTTCATAATCTTCATACCTCCTTTTTTTGCTTAAAATTTCTTTCATAAATTTAGCATAACTTGACATTTGTTCCAAAGCTTCAACAAAAGGAATATTAATGGTATGCTTTTTAAATATCTTGAAAAACTTTGAAAACTACTGGTTCAGCTTTTGTTGTCTAAGACTTTTAGGAAATGGAGGTGGTGGTCTTTTTAAATTGATCTTAGTTGGAGAAATATTTTTCTTACATTCTTAAGAACAATTTCTTCTTCTTTTTCAGTTTCTTTATTCTCCCCCTCAACTTTAATCTCTTTTTAAATTCCAACATTTAATTCTCTTCCACTCTTAAGTTAGATAGCTTAATTTTCTCTTGCTCTTTGTTCTTATCTTTAGGATTTATTTCAACATTACTTGAATGTGTTCCCTAAAGCTTATTGCTAAGTGCATTAGCAATTTGTCCCAGTTATTCTCACTATTTCATATTATAACATTTTGACTTTGTAATTGATTCCCCATATGTAACATCAATTCTTTTATAAACAACTTATTCTCATTAATTGGTTGATTATTTGTAAATCCAAGAGGGTGAGAAGGTCTATAGTTAACACTACCCTAGTTGTTCCATTTTCCTAATGGATTTGCTTCATTGTTTCTCCATTATTGATTTCTTCCACTAGAATTATTATTCTAGTTAAAGTTAGGTAGGCTTTTCGAACCTGTGTTATAATAAATTGAGTATGAGTTATTGGGTCTATCGTTAATTGCATTTTAAGTCTCTAATGATAGTTGCAAAATCAATCATATGTCCAAATAAATTTTCATCTATCACATGATTCCAATTTGATTTATCTTCCTATATATTGCAACAACTTGAGATGCCAATATAGAAATTGCATCATTATGATGATACAAGCTACTTAGAATTTACCTTTTCAGAGGGCCACTGAAAATTGTTCGTAGCCATCTCTTCAATCAATACATAAGCTTCATTAAATGGTTTTGGAAATAATGAACCTCCGACAACAACATCAATAATAGATCTAAGAGATCCTACTAACCCAATATAAAATGTTTGAATAATTAACCAGTCTGACAAGACATGATGCAGACACCTCCTGAGCAGTTCTTTAAATTGTTCCCAAACTTCATATATTGACTCGCTTTCATATTGAGTAAAAGAGCTAATATTATTTCTAAGCTTAACTGTTTTTTAAGGTGAAAAATACTTAGCCAAGAAGTTTTGTGCTAATTCTCCACGAGTTTTAATAGATCCAGGTGCTAATGAGTTTAACCACATCTTAATTTTATCCCTTACTAAAAAAAGAACTATTCTAATTCTAACAACATCATTTGATATGCCATCATATTTAAATGTAGCTTATAGTTCTAGAAAACTTGCAGGTGCAAGTTTGGATAAACTTGCAGGTGCAAGTTTGGATCTTCAGATGGTGTTCTTCCAAACTTATTATTTTGTATCATTTGTATAATAGTAGGTTTAAGTTCAAATGAGTTAGTCGCTACACAGGTGTTTGTATACTTAAGTGAATTTCATATGCTGTAGGGTTTGCATAGTTCCTTAAAGGCCTTTGTATATTACGATGTTCATTTTCAACAGTTTGATTTTCAAAATTATCTTGTGATGTGTTTGTCATTTCGATAGAATTGTGAAGTTCTTTTTATTTTAGAATTTTTCTTATGATTTTTCCTAACTCAGAATCATAAGGCACTAAACCTTTAGATCCTGAACTATGCATGCAATATTAAAAGTTCAGAAAAATAAAAGTAAAACAAAACACTCAAAAATAAAAATATATATATTTTTTATTTTCTTTATTTCCATTTTTTCTCTCTCTCCTTTTTTATAATTTTAAAGAAATAAATAAATACTTATAAAGGGAAAATAAAATACAATTCTCCTAAAATAAATCTATAGTCAAATAAAAGTTTCTAAAGTTAAAAATTTTGTTATTCCCCTGCAACGACACCAAAAATTTGACCCGACCCGCAATTACAAAATTATTTAAGTTCTGAAAGATGATAAAAAACTTGACCTAATTTATATTCAGCGACTAGTGTGCAAAATAAATATGATATAAAATTGACTAATGACTTACACACTAGGGGTACTACACAAGCATACATATCATTTCAATTAATGTAGAGTTTTCTTTAAATACTTCAGTATCGAACCAATAGAGAATAAGTGAATTTTTGTGTCACCTTAGAAATATTTCTACTTAAACTGTAAACAAAAATTGTAGGAGAATAATATTAAACTTTTTGTAAAAGGTTATAAACTAAAGTTTTCTAATATGGAATTAACGATAAAAGTATATCCAAAATTTCTAAACTACAAATGTTTAAAGAAGTACAATTATAATAAAAATTCTTTCCCTTTGCACAGTGATTAAAATCAGTGTAGGAATTAAATTCTTAAAGATAAAAATGAGGTTTTGTGATACATAGAAGCATTTATATTCTTTATTCTCTCCTGAGTGCATAAAGAATATTAGCTAATTTAAAGTTATGTTTCTGATTGATATGGTTGTGTTGAGTAGATTCTAGCCTCTCATTTCCAGAATACCCACTGTACCCTCTCTATAGAACCAACCAGGCCTCATGTTCCGAACTAAAGACGAAAATTGATAAAGGTTCCAGTCTGTCATTCTAGAATTATCAATTCTACGCCCATCAAAACTTTTCTCCCCATCTATTTGCACTCCACTTTGTACGTGGCATCCCCTCAATCCAAGGTTTAGTGTGGTACTCATTAGTTGGATGAAATCATAGCCCTCCCGGGTCATTATGTTTCGCAGTGAATTTTAAAATTACAAATGGTCAGTTTACAAAGTAAATTAAAAATCAATAAAAATACCCTCACAAATTTTTGGAATAAAAGAAATCTTCAAAACATTCTAACCCCACACATGATTACCTCTCATGGCAAGGAGAAAAAAAATAGAAAACTACTCAAAATTCATGGGAATAACAAAATAAAACATGATATATACTAAAAACCAAGTTTACAAAATAAAACTTAAACAAAAGTACAAATACTTATCTCAAACTTTTTCCCAAGCAATCTTCTGAAGTTCCTGATTGAACTTGACTCCACAAACCTCACATTAGACTGAACAAACACTCACAATCACCACACTCTCATTATTGTGGCTGCCTACCCCACCAATGGTCTAACCTACCCAAAAATGACTTTCCTCTCCTCCTCCTCTCTTCTTGGACATCTGGAAATGCTTCTTATATATAAATCTCTGAGAATAACCAAGAGTCACTTCAGTCACCTTTACAAAAATCGTCTAAATTCATTGAATATATGCATAACAGTCTCTGACGCCTAGACGTCAAACTGTGGCACCTAGGCGTTGAGCTTCTAGAACATTCTAGCGCCTAGGTGCTAGGCTAATTTATTTGTTCTTTGGCTTCATTTGACCCATTTTTGCTCCTTTTGCTCTTAAACTTCATTTCTTGTACCTGAAATAAAAAACACACAAAATACCTTTCATTAAAGCTCAATATCCTTAAAATAAGCAAGAAATACACATATAAAAATAGGTAATTTTAAGACGTGTAAACTACCTTCACGTAGAAGGTCCATGTCTGAAGCAGACCAACTCTCATGCCACCTATCCCTCAAGTGGAAACTTCATAATGATGTGGTATGTTGAAACAATAGTACAAAAATTGGTAAGGAGAGTTCAACTCTATATAGTGATGTAATTAATTGAGGTGCCGACTCTAATAATGTTAGCTATTATAATGAAGTATAATCACAATCTCCCCACATTTTTGTTAAAGTGCTCATTTAGTTTCCATTTAATACTTCAAAAAAAATTATATATTCATATAAATAAGGGGCCTATATTCTAATATAGACAAGTTTGCTCAATTCTTGTCTTTTCAAAGATGCTCTTAATAATAATTATGGTTGAGCTCCTTATTTTAATCAGTATGATACCACAACAATGTCATCATAAGTATTAACATTCAATAGTCTTTTATCTTTAGAGAAGGAGATGAGGATAACTTCAGTGATGGATGACAGTATTATTATGTTGAGTTCACCTCTCTTCAACTTAATTGCTTTAGGCTAGCTCAATAAGCTGCTTCCTTAAGTTAGCCCAAACTAGCATGGATGACTAAATAATATAAATTATCCAAGCAAATTAACATGAAGGAAACAATATCTAATCATATCTCTTAAGTGGGAGCTAGTTAATTTAGTTAGAGGTGGCTAAAGTACTCCTTTTTATAAATGATTTTACTAAATTGGTTGTGAATGCTCATATTGAGGAGACTATAGGGAAATGATAATAATATGGTGTTTTTAATGAAACTTTATCTTCTTATAGTCATCATGTCTCCCAAAAAAAACTTAACTGATGGTACACTGACTAAGGTTGATGAAGATGTTATATGGCCAACAATGAGTAAAATTTAGATGTAGAAGCTTGGAATTATTAAATTATTTTTAAGTAGGTGACCTTACTTTCTTCACTCAATATTGACTTTAGAGTCAACTTGAGGATGATGCCTCTACTTTTTTATTGTATTCCTCTGTGTTCACATGAGTGTTTGCAAGTTCCATTAACATGACTAATATACTTGATAGATATGAATCAAGTGCATAATTGAATGGTTCCTTATGAAGACATTAGGTTAGGACAATTTAAGCCACAACAGACTATAAGTCCTTAACCTTGATCATCTCTCTATAAAATTATTAATGAAGCATCTATGCAACTCGCCAAACTCTTGGCACATTTTTAATAAATCCTAGGAGTTCTTATGGGGACAGTGAATGTTAGCAAATTGAGTTAAAACATCATATTGAATTAACAAATAAAGTAATTATAACTAATGCTAAGCAAGAAAAATATATAAAGGCCTATTTCTTAAAGATCATGAAGAATAACTAACACTTTAGAATTTTTTTTATCTATCTATTAATGAGACAATTCATTCAAAGTAAGCTATGTTTTTCATTGTATTAATCCATCATTAGTAACTGTTCACTTGCGAGTTCTCAAAATTGGAAGCCATTTGGCTTTGGCATTATCTTTAAAAAAGTCATTTATCAATTGCAGTATTTTCTCTCCACTTGTTATTCTCATTAAAGAGGTTTTGAGGTACTCCTTTTATTTTAATTTTGGATAATAAATCTCGTCTTG
>JXCR01147675.1:15359-100475 GCA_002079205.1 Phalaenopsis hybrid cultivar
TGTATGTATATATATATATATATATATATATATATATATATATATATATATATATATATATATATATATATATGAAGAAGACTTGCTCATTCTTTAATTTATTGTCCCTTGTATGATTTAGCACTTTTTCAGGAATATGAGTTTTCAATGAATAAAGATTTACCTGGCAAAAAGGGATCTTTATTTCCATTTAATACTATCAAATTATAATTTCTTATATTGTACTTTAAATTAGGCATTTTTATATGATATAAATTTCTGTGATTTCTCTACTTTAAATATCATGTTTAATTCCGTATTTATTTTAAATTTAAGCTTGTGGTTTTCCAACGCTTTGGAGGTTTCTTCCATATAGTTTTAGGGTTTCTCTTGCTCCTTTGGAAAAAACACATAGGTTTATTGCAGAGCTTGTATATGAGTGAGATTGAATTTTGTTTTGTGAGTGACATTGTGGAGGACTTCTCATTGTTTGACGATGACTCGATGTATTGCTGAGAGACTTGACTTGAATGTTACTTTGTACTTTCGTGGACTTGTTTATTTAATATTTTCAATGATAATTTTCACACTTTTCTTCCTCATGTTTCTAAATATGCTTTCATGCTCTTGGTTTGTCTCATTTTTACCTTAAGCTTCCCCCATATATGTTTTTCGTGCCTTTGATTTTCACATGTTGATGCATTAACCGTGTGATCGTCATTTACAACTAATATGATCAATTATGAGGTTAAAATTTTTGGTGATATAGGAATTCTAATCGGCACTTAGTGAAACGAGTAGGTTAACACATGATGGCCTATTGAAATAGACATATTGTATTAAGAAATTGTAACNGTTTACAACTAATATGATCAATTATGAGGTTAAAATTTTTGGTGATATAGGAATTCTAATCGTCACTTAGTGAAACGAGTAGGTTAACACATGATGGCCTATTGAAATAGACATATTGTATTAAGAAAGTGTAACTTTGATAGGGGATCCGTGGAATCATGAGAACTGCTGCATGGTTTTGTTCGTCTTAACTATAATATTTGTTTCAACTCTTCTAATGACCTATTCATAGCCTAAAGCAGATTGTGTCCCAAATTATCAACTATCACGTAGGGGAACTTACAGGAAAAATATAGAGAGAACACTATATCGGTGTCATAGGAGTCGGAGCCTCATCACTCTTGAAGAAGTTAGGTTTTACTTGTCTGTTATGTTACTGCAATTNTTGTAACTTTGATAGGGGATCCGTGGAATCTTGAGAAATGCTGCATGGTTTTGTTCGTCTTAACTATAATATTAGTTTCAACTCTTCTAATGACCTAGTCATAGCCTAAAGCAGATTGTGTCCCAAATTATCAACTATTACGTAGGGGAACTTACAGGAAAAATATAGAGAGAACACTATATCAGTGTCATAGGAGTCGGAGCCTCATCACTCTTGAAGAAGTTAGGTTTTACTTGTCTGTTATGTTACTGCAATTTGTGTTTACTGCTCTTTTAGGATTGTTAGGACTTTCCCTAATGCAATTAGATCACTTCAAACTAAGTAATACACTATAAATTTTTCTATAAGGAATATCTAATACTATTCTCATGAGATCGATATGCAAACTCTTTATCTTTATATTATTTGATCGACCCGTATATTTGCGTGATTGACTGACCAGCCTCACAGTAAATTTCAGTCATCACATTTCACTCTTTATCCAGTGAAGGTCATTTGGATAAATTGATTGGAATCGTTTAGGTATTATTTTATCTGACTTTTCTAACACAAAGACATAAGATTTTCCAAGATGAATAGAAATGCTATCTCTAAACAATGATTCTTCTTTCACATATTTATTGAATTAATATACCTTATATTGAAAATCTTCAATACTTTGAATTTTAACAATCTTCAATCTATCTTCTGTTGAGACAGAGAGGAATATAAATCTATTTTAATTTTCTCTACTTTTCACAAAGGCCGCATTTATTTTTCACAGAAGAATTTGTGAGACTAGTTCAAGGGGTCCTTCATTTGAGGATCCCATCATTTACTTCTAAAGCTATGTAGTTTTGAATATCACATGTAAACTTCCTATCCTTGCCAAAATCTTTGATGGCAATGTTGCACCATACTTTTTAAAGAATGTGATCAATCCAATAATGATTGTCATAGCTCAACATGAAAATTGAGCAATTTAAACTTCAAACACATAAAATAACCTTTAGTTCAAAGCAAGTTAAAATTGAAGACTAACACATAAATTCATCTCATAAATTGTGAAATATTTAGGCGCTGGAGAACAAGTTTAATCAGATGATTTAAGTGACATAAGCACCATATTATTTAGAAAAAAAAAATTTTTCTGAAAAAAAAAATTTTAAACTTCGACATGGCATCAACAATTTTTATAATTTTTTGAGATTTTAATAACCTTAATCTCATACAAGTAGAGATTTTTTTGACATTGAGACCCCAAAAATACTCTAAATTTTTTAGTTAAAATACCCTTGTTCGAGCGCAATAGTAGCCTAAGTATGAGTTGATAACTGTTTGAATGCAAAAACTGTTTGAATATTGTAACAATAATAACATTCTGGAATCAACAACCTAACTATGAGTTGATAACAACAATCTGAATTTGGGTAGGTAACAACCTAAATATATGTAGACAGCAATAATTTGAATATGAGTAGGTAACAATAGCTTGAATATGATTTGACAACAACGGTCTGAAAGAAACTATGCTCAAAATATGGATAGACAATAACAATCGAAAGATGAGTAGATAACAAAATCATGAAGATAACAAGAACCTGAAAGTGGGTACGCAACAACAGCCCGATGATGAGTAGATGACACCATCTTGAATATGGATAGAAAGTAACAACTAATGAGAAAATTTTTTTGATTGAAGAGTGGAGTGAATACCCTATTTCCTCAAGGGATATTTATTGTGGAAGGGTCGATTACTGAAGCAACTACCAAAAAAACCAATGCAAGAGCGCTGACGCACACCTAAACATCCCATGTGTGCGCACTTTAATGGCTCAGGTGCCTGTATCAGCCAAAACATGCTTGCAGTGCCTTGCTGCTACCCCGTGACCATGTGCACATGTCCTCATGTACCTGCTTATGCCAAGGCTTAAACATTTATAATGTTTAGTTGTTCCGTCGTAAATTTAGTCGTCTCCAATAGTCATTCGATATTGTTTGCACATCATACTCACGACTGTATAATATATTTATTTTTTCGTGCGAGTATCTGAAAGCCTAGCCTATTTTTTAAAGTATGATAGGTTTACGAATAAAATCTAACCTTTTTGGCCAAAATATTATAGTAAAATGGAAGAGCTAACTCTCATTAATTACAAACAAACATTGGAGAATGTATGTGATGCATTGAATGGATTAAATAAACATGAACTAAACATGAATATAAAGGAGACTTACCTAGAAATTGATAGCTTGCCTACAGGTATGAATAGAACTTCTCCCAACACTTTTAGGACCTTTGTAAATATTCCATAGTGAATATGAAGTGGATGTGAGATAAGGCTTGGATTCTTTCTGAAGTTTGCACACTTTTGAAGATAACAATTTAAAGTTCAATTTTTTCTCAGAATATCCATGTGATACTTTGAAGTTGCCAAGATTTAAATTATTGTTTGAAGAATGCCATGTTTAATTGAGCACATGAAAGAATTTACCTTGCGAAAACCAATGCAATTGAAGAAGTGACAATTGGCATATTTCTCAAGGACAAACATGCTTCCCGAAATATTTGTATGCACTTTGAGGAGTCATATTTGAATTGAAAGTTGTACATGATATTCATAAGAGACATTAAATTATCTAGGTTTAATTGTTAGTGTGCATGTTTTATCATTAAGATGAATATGAGGACCCTTTTTAAGCTTCAAAATAATACATGTTGCATTTCATATTTTTATCGTGCGTTTGAAACATCATGAATTTTGCCAATTTTGCACATTCAATTTTCTTTTTGTTTCATTCAGAAGTGTGCAACTACTTCAGAAAGCCATCTAAACTTCTTAAAGAGTACATAAATTTATAAAAGTATGACACCTTAGGGTTCTTTACAAAGTCATTTTGTTGTTTGTTTACCATGACTCCTGTGAAGTAATAATGAGGTTGAACAATAAACTAGTTCTCTATGTGCATATGTAAAGTTGATAAGTTTTTTTATAAAATGAATTTTGAAATAAATTTAAATCATAGACCTGCTTTTTTGCTAGTAAAGCTGGTAAGCCAACATGATCTAAAGCAATGAAATTGTTCAAATATCCCAATGGTGGCCACAGAAAATATTTTATTAAGAGGGGATTCATTTTGCAAGCACCTCGAAATCCCAATGCAAATCACCTTGGGCTTAAACCCAAATATAAAAATGCCAAGTAAAAATTATCAAAATTAAAATATATCAAGATTAATCAACCACTTAAGCATTAAATTCAGGACCATTAAACTTTCCGAACTAGTAGTGCTGATATCCTCGTTTATTGTGCTAGCAACTTTTATTGGAATCCAAGACAACTCTTATTCCAAAAGCGCATGTCCTACTAGTCCAAAGTGATTTATGAAGTTTGAATTCAAATAAATCCACTCATCTTTTTGGTTTAGCTGACACCTTATAGAATAATTGATTTGTTGTTTAATTTTAGTTTTATTGGTACATGCCATATTGCTTGAAGCATGCAATGATTGATTTTTTTCATTGCTTGGTTCTTACTTTGGTGATAGCTTGGTGGATTCATAGCGGAGAGAGCTTGTGGTTACTTTCTAGTAGTTATCTTTATTTTCTAATTTATTTTTCTATTGTTTGCCTCTCGGCTAGCACTTTCCCTTTCAACCATATCCGTCTCCA
This sequence comes from Phalaenopsis hybrid cultivar, assembly GCA_002079205.1. Taxonomy (NCBI): domain Eukaryota; kingdom Viridiplantae; phylum Streptophyta; class Magnoliopsida; order Asparagales; family Orchidaceae; genus Phalaenopsis; species Phalaenopsis hybrid cultivar. The sequence goes on from JXCR01147675.1 coordinate 20,231, forward strand.
TCATTTTTTCTCTTGAAGTCCATAACAACCTTAATATATCCAACAAACTATTGCCCACGCGACATAAAGCCACAACAACCCTAACACACCCCCTTAAGTTATTGGCCACTTCGCATGAGGCTGAACCTTGAAGGGGAGCTCTAAGGTTCTTGCTCCCTACAAACTTTCAAGCAATCCTAATGTCTCCATAATGCTTCTCGCCTCCTCTAAAGACTTTAGGGTCTGTTTGGGGAGCAACAACTTTTTGAGTAATCTGCTAATCAGCAGCTGATCAGGAGCTTATCCAGTTAAGTTGGCTGGCTGTTTGGGGCAGTTGCGGCTTAATGAATAATCTGCTGATCAACAACTTATCCGTATAAGCTTGCTGGCTATTTGGGGCAGTTGTTTGTTTGTGGATAAATGATCATTCTTTCTCTGTTAAGTAATGTTGTTTGTAACAGAACTATCTTGACAATATATTCGATGCTGCAGAAGCAAAAAACTAATACAGAACAGTAAAGAAAAATAATGAAACAGTCCTCACTTAACAGTGAATATCAAACTTAATAAAAAAAAAAAATTTAATTAAAATTACAATTAAAATTCCCTCAAGCAGTAGCGCGGAAATCCGTAGTGACTTTCATAGANAATAGCACTGTTTGGTGAAATGGGCATTTTAAGACTCATCTATCAAAACAATAAGCATATGCTGCACCCAAAAAAAAAGATGATTTACATACATACAACCCAATTCTCATGTATTTACATGTGCTGCACCATTTACATACATACATACATATGTAAATGTTCCTTTCCTAAATTAAGATAATTGGAACAGCTAGATGCCAATTATCTAATAGTATGTGGGAAATTTAAACATGAAAATATGTTTTCAATGTATTTATATATATATATATATATATATATATATATATATATATTTATTTAACAGCTAAATTTACCGGGAATCTAGACGAATGCTTCCAAAATGCTTGGCCCGCGGCCCCTCGAGCGCCATGCCTTTGACCGGGTAAGCCAACACCGCCGTGCCGAAGATGAAGCCCTCCAGGAATTCTTCCCGGCTTAGCACGCCACCATCAGTTCGACTCCCGACAACCGGCGTTACCGTCAGTTGCGAGATAGCTTCGTAAGGCGAAGACCGGTACAACGAGGGTTGGGAAGAAGGAATTGATCGCCGGAAGTCTTATTTTGAGTCAAACGGCTACGACGAAGCTAGAAGAGGAGATGGGGCGAGGAGTTTCTTTAAGGGCAGCCGCAGCTTCTCCACCCTTAAGGAAGTTGTAGACCGGCGGGAAAGAGAAGGAACATAAATTGTGAAGCCGTGAAGCCGGGGTGAATAAAGTCGGGGGGAGAAGGGCATGCGCGTAAAAGTAAAAAGGAAAAGCTCGGACCACGGGAGGGATCTGGCGGCCCGCGTTCAGCTGCGCGTTAGGACCGCCGCGATCAAACCGTCGCCCCAAACGGCGGAGATTCGCGGGGGGACGCCGCGCCGCGCGAAAAACTCTCACCCAAACGGGCCCTTAAATTATTGTTTGAAGAATGTCATGTTTAATTGAGCACATGAAAGAATTTACCTTACGAAAACCAATGCAACATTTAACTAAAATGCATGCTTATTTAATTGCTTGAAGAAGTGACAATTGGCATATTTCTCAAGGACAAACATGCTTCCTGAAATATTTGTATGCACTTTGAGGAGTCATATTTGAATTGAAAGTTTTACATGATATTCATAAGAGACATTAAATTATGTAGGTTTAATTGTTAGTGTGCATGTTTCATCATTAAGATGATAATGAGGACCCATTTTAAGCTTCAAAATATTACATGTTGCATTTCATATTTTTATCGTGCGTTTGAAACAGCATGAATTTTGCCAATTTTGCACATTCAATTTTCTTTTTGTTCCATTTAGAAGTGTGCAACTACTTCAGAAAGCCATCTAAACTTCTTAAAGAGTACATAAATTTATAAAAGTATGACACCTTAGGGTTCTTTACAAAGTCATTTTGTTGTTTGTTTACCATGACTCCTCTGAAGTAATAAGGAGGTTGAATAATAAACTAGTTCTCTATGTGCATATGTAAAGTTGATAAGTTTCTTTATAAAATGAATTTTGAAATAAATTTAAATCATAGACCTGCTTTGTTGCTAGTAAAGCTGGTAAGCCAACATAATCTAAAGCAATGAAATTGTTCAAATATCCCAGTGGTGGCCACAGAAAATATTTTATTATGAGGGGATTCATTTTGCAAGCACCTCGAAATCCCAATGCAAATCACGTTGGGCTTAAACCCAAATATAAAAATTCCAAGTAAAAATTATCAAAATTAAAATATATCAAGATTAATCAACCACTTAAAGCATTAAATTCAGGACCATTATACTTTCCGAACTAGTAGTGCTGATACCCTTGTTTATTGTGCTAGCAACTTTTATTGCAATCCAAGACAACTCTTATTCTAAAAGCGCATGTCCTACTAGTCCAAAGTGATTTATGAAGTTTGAATTCAAATAAATCCACTCATCCTTTTGGTTTAGCTGACACCTTATAGAATAATTGATTTGTTGTTTAATTTTAGTTTTATTCGTACATGCCATATTGCTTGAAGCATACAATGATTGATTTTTTTCATTGCTTGGTTCTTACTTTGTTGATAGCTTGGTGGTTTGATAGCGGAGAGAGCTTGTGGTTACTTTCTAAGTAGTCATCTTTAATTTCTAATTTATTTTTCTATTGTTTGCCTCTCGGCTAGCACTTTCCCTTTCAACCATATCCGTCTCCATCTTTTTTTCTCTTGAAGTCCATAACAACCTTAATATATCCAACAAACTATTGCCCACTCGAAATAAAGCCACAACAACTCTAACACACCCCCTTAAGTTATTGGCCACTTCGCATGAGGCTGAACCTTGAAGGGGAGCTCTAAGATTTCTGCTCCCTACAAACTTTCAAGCATTCCTAATGCCTCCATAATGCTTCTCGCCTCCTCTAAAGAATTTAGGGTCTGTTTGGGGAGCAACAACTTATTGAATAATCTGCTGATCAGCAGCTGATCAGGAGCTTATCCGGTTAAGTTGGCTGGTTGTTTGGGGCAGTTGCACCTTAATGAATAATCTGCTGATCAACAACTTATCCGTATAAGCTTGCTGGCTGTTTGGGGCAGTTGTTTGTTTGTGGATAAATGGTCATTCTTCCTCTGTTAAGTAATGTTGTTTGTAGCAAAACTGTCTTGACAATATATTCGATACTGCAGAAGCAGAAAACTAATACAAAACAGTAAAGAAAAATAATGAAACAGTCATCACTTAACAGTGAATATCAAACTTAATTAAAAAAAAGAAAATTTAATTAAAATTACAATTAAAATTCCCTCAAGCAGTAGCGCGGAAATCCGTAGTGACTTTAATAGAATTTTTTTTTTGAAATTTTACATACCACTCAATTCTCATCTATTTACATATCTAGCACCTAACTTTAATTTTTTACAACATTCCATTTCACCCATGCAAGAAATGTAACGTGTAGAATTTAAATATGTGTAAATACATAGGAAATGAGTGGTTTGCAGTTTTTTTAAAGCTCTGTAGTTTCTTCCCTCTTTTTTAGCTACGAACCAAAACGAGGGTGGTTTCATGTTTTACTCGCAGGAATTATGAGTTTTACTCACTCCCCAATAGTTTCAACCCTCTTCCTTGCCCTCCTCTTCAAATGCTTCTCTCGCCGACAGTGGGAGATGTCGATGCCGGCGCTTCCACCCTCATGGCTTTCCGTAGCGTTGTCAGATGACTTGGGTTCCTTGGAACACCTCCGTTTCGCCTTGCAAGTGGCCGGGTGGAATCTGCACGGGAGAACGCGTTACTTGCGTCCACCTCCCTGCCTCCGGTCTCATCGGTTGAATCCCCGCAAGAACACTGGGTGATCTCTCAGACCTCCAAACCCTAGGGAGAGGCGAGGGAGAGAGAAAAAGGGCACGACAGGAAATCCGCTCGACGCGAATTCAAGATGTGGGCCGCGGGGTCGATGTCGCGGCCCCGTTTTTTAAGAAAAAGGAAACGGTGTTTTCCAATAAGCACCCTAAACCACAAAACAAATGGCTCGACTGCGTTTTCAAAATGCCCTCCGCGCCTATAATCTATCCCCAAACGGCCTCTAAAACTCTAAAAGATTTATTTATTATTTATTTTATTTATTTAATATATTTTTTTATTTTATATACTAAACTCTAAAATATAAAGAGCCATTCTATACCAAGTCCTAAAAATATCCAAAATTGGGCATTCCCCCCATCCCATGTCCACAAATAATTCCACATCACACAGCTAATTAACCACAANTTTTTTAAAGCTCTGTAGTATCTTCCCTCTTTTTTAGCTAGGAACCAAAATGAGGGTGGTTTCATGGTTTACTCGCAGGAACTATGAGTTTTGCTCACTCCCCAATAGTTTCAGCTCTCTTCCTCGCCCTCCTCTTTAAATCCTTCTTTCGCCGACCGCGGGAGATGTCGATGCCGGCACTTCCACCCTCATGGCTTTCCGCAGCGCTTTCGAACAACTTGGGCTCGCTTGGAACACCTCCGTCTCGCCTTGCAGTTGGCCGGGTATAATCTGCACGGGAGAATGCGTTACCTGCGTCCACCTCCCTGCCTCCGGTTTCATCGGTTGAATCCCCGCAAGAACACTGGGTAATCTCTCAGACCTCCAAACCCTAGGGAGAGGCGAGGGAGAGACACAAAAAGGGCACGACAGGAAATCCGCTCGATGCGAATTCAAGTTGTGGGCCGCGAAGTCGATCTCGCGGCCCCATTTTTTAAGAAAAAGGAAATGGTGTTTTCCAATAAGCACCCTGAACGCACGAAACAAACGACTCGACTGCGTTTTCAAAACGCCCTCCGCGCCTATAAGCTGCCCCCAAACGGCCTCCAAAACTCTAAAAGATTTATTTATTTTTTATTTTATTTATTTAATATTTTTTTATTTTTTATACTAAACTCTAAAAGATAAAGAGCCATTTTATACCAAGTCCTTAAATTATCCAAAATTGGGCATTCCCCCCATCCCATGTCCACAAATAATTCCACATCACACAGCTAATTAACCACAAGTATAATCTACTAAAACCGACCCCCTACCAAAAGTAATAACCCTAACCACAACTCCATAAGCCAACCTTCATATCACCGTAAAGTTTTATCTTCTTTCTCAAGGATTCTATCCACCACCACAGCACAATGATGTTCGTTTTTGCTTTCTCGTTTATAAAGCTTGCCTGAGTAAGTTTTGGTCATGATGATGACTACACATTGTACGGTAACATTTTCGAAATGTACTCCTAGTCCTCATTCACCAAATGCAATTGATTTCATTCATACATGTCTTTTCATTTTCACTTGGCATTTCAGAAAGCCCTATGACTGCTTTTAAAAGATTTTTTTTTTGACAAGTACATCTTGCAATTTATTAGAACTAAATGAAAACATGACACTAAATAGGACGCAATGGAGAAAAAGGATTCATATGGCCGACCCCACGTAGTGGGGTTAAATCTTTGTTATTGTTGTTGTTGTTGTTGTATGCTTTAATATTTATTTTTTTAATCATATTATACGTTGTTGTTATTGTTGAAAAAGGATTCATGTAGCCGACCCCACGTAGTGGGATTAAGGCTTTGTTGTTGTTGTTGTTTGTTGTAAGTACATCTTGCAATTTAGTTCTCCAATGTTGAAAACCCTTTGATACAGCTAAATTATCTTTCTCATAATTTTTGGCTGTTGGTCTTTTAAATTCCACTCTAATACCATTCTGTGGTATTAAAGGGTACTAAATAACTTGAGAATCATCATCACAATAAAAATATGATGTGCAATAATAATAACAAAAGAGAGGGAAAAAAAACAATCATGAATAAATCAAATAGTATATAATCTGATCTTAACAAAGTACTTGTGTGGTAGCGAGGGATAGGATTTACTATCAACAGAAAAGGCACAAATGTGTTGTACAGTATAATGAAGATACACTAGTCCGGCCCAAAATCTTAAGTGAACCAACAATCAATGAAAAAGGCCAAAATAAATTCTTCAAAACAAAATAATCTCTAACATTAGCGACCACCAATAGAAAGCTAGCCAAAGTCATAACTAATGATGCTCGTTGATATCGAAATTTTATGACCGCCATTTCTAGAAAGAATTCAGATAGTATTCTTCATGCATCCCAAGCTATCGTAACCGAGTGGATGTATCTTACTCATGACCAACATTCACGGTCATCCGATTTCTATAGGAATATTACAAGCATATCACTGCTTGCCTGATTAAGTTAATTGCTCTTCTCTTTGTAGAAAATGGATAACCAACTTACTTTGAATTTTGATTATACTTTTGGCTTAACCAACATAGATGACCACTACTTTGTCTAATAATTTCTGTCTTTTTAAACCGCAATTGTAGTATTTGTGTTATTTGTTTTTTTACCAAAGAATGTCTTCATGCATGTATGGCATTATGATATGGTTGCAGGTTATATGGATCCAGAGTATGTGATAACTCAAGAGCTAACGGAGAAGAGTGACATCTACAGCTACGGTGTGCTACTTCTGGAGCTTGTGACAGGGCGGCAAGCAATACAAAATGGGAAAAACATTGTCAAGTGGTCTCAGAAGTTTCTGTCCTCGGATACCAGACAACGTGAACTAGTCGACCCAGCCATTGCTGATGCATTCAACTATGAGCAGCTTCAAGTACTTGTCGAAATCATTCGATGGTGCACCCACCGAGAAGGACGGGCGAGACCATCAATCAAGCAGGTGCAGAGGATGCTCATGGAGTGCCTTGACCCAGTTCAAGATGACTATTCTGGAGGAAGCTTGGAACATGGAGGAAATGAAAGAAGAGCTAGCAAAGCAAGCATGCATAGACATGCACTCATAGCTCAGAGCGGGGATGCTAGGTGTCCGATGTCTTCTTCAAGCACTTCGAGATCCTATTGCAGCCGCAGCATTTTACTGGATACTGGATCACCGTTGTCTCCTCCAGACGCTTTATCAGTCTGAGCTTAGTAGGTTTGGCGCCATCGCTTTCATTTAGTTCCCTTGCCGACTATGGTTTTTGTCAAGAGTTTTGTCGAGAATATCAGTATTTCTATCGTGCAAGTAGAATCAGCAAATTTTTAGGCAAATTTTGGCTAACGAAATTTTCTTTGAATTAATTTTTACATACCAGCGAATTCCCGTGTAAATACATATCTAACACCGAACACTTTATTTATTTATTATTTTTTTTGAAATTTACGTACCTATCAATAAAATTTCGATGTATTTACATATATAACACCTAAATTTTATATTTACAGATATTATTTTTTCGTGTTTTAAATCTGTGCATTCACTTTTAAATTGGTAGCAATACTATGCATATAAACATAAAGCTTGGGGGTGAGATATATAAATACATAAGAATTGTTTGTTATTTATATAAATGCTTTTTACTTTATTTTTCATTCACTTTTAAATTGGTAGCAATACTGCATATAATCATAAAGCTTGGGGGTGAGATATATAAATACATAAATTTGTTTGTTATTTATATAAATGCCTTTTACTTTATTTTTAACAACCGAATCTTTCATATAACTCTGAAAATATCACCATTTTAACTTTAAAAACAAATGAAATCTATTATACATGCATATAGTGGTGTGTATTAAAAACTGTAGTACAGGTGTTAGATATGAAATGCATAGGAATTGAGCCGTATTCATGTGAGCCTTCCGATTAGAAATGGTAATATATTTATTGAAAACATATTGTAATTGAATGGTGTGCAAATCATCCAATTCAACATCATCACTCAAAATTCTTGTGTTAGAATAATCAATGAAATCCTTTTACAAGCTTAAGAACAAAATTAATTCACCAATGTGTCATCAAATTTTTTACTCAAATAAATATTACCTTAAATTAATAAAATCACATATTACAAACCTCTATTAGATTCATCCTCTAAGACACAAAAGTATTTAGAGCACCAATTTGTTGCTTATTTAAATGAATTGATATTACATCAAATAATGTATTAGTTTGATAGAAATTTTAAATAAAAATAATAATTAAATTCTTATATTTTTTCATCTAGCTTAATATAAATATAACTCTAGTGCATCAAATCTACTAATGAATCTCTCCTCAATAAAGCCTAGCATAATACATACGCTGTGGTAGTGGAAGGTAGTTGGGATATATGCAACCCAACTAGTGGTTAGATGAGTGATGGTGAATAAGTTGAATATGGATATGATATGGTTTTGTATATAAGACTTGGGTAAGGATATGCTGAATTATGGGTTAGCTAGGAATCAATTGAAAGTTATTAATAATAATGGTGGTGGTGGTGGTGGTGATTGTTCTCTTTATGCTAGTCTTCTACTTGAGAAAATAGAGGTACTAACCTTCAAAGAGGATTATATGAATCTCTAGACGCAATTTGTAACAACTTTTGAAAATTAATTACTTTATTTATTAAATATTACTTAAACATGTAGTAATTAAAATAAACTATATATATATATATATATATATATATATATATATATATATATATAGGAGTTGCTTNGAAAAATCAGAGAACATCCCCTTTGTCATGAGGAACAAACCCTAAAAATTTTAAGCCATGATGAGCGACATTTGATCTTAATGAATTAAAATACCTTAAAAGATATTTAATTAATTAANTTGCATAAATATCAATCAAAATTTTCTTTCATATAACTTTCAATTACTTTTGAAATACATTTATTATTATCATCACTATCTATGTATTCATTAATAAAATCATTAATTTCTTTGCATTGAACATTAATATCTTATAAGTTAGTTATTGGTTCAACATCTCTAACAAAAATCTAAGTTGTAATATTTTTTTCTTGATATGGAATAAAGGTTACATTTTAAAATTTAAATGTACCTAGTTTATTTTATCTATCTTTTTACCATAATATTTTTGCATATTATGCTTGGTTTACTTGTGTTAGGAAAAAAAAAAATTAAAATTGCCAAATTATTAAGTTATTTTGATCTAAAAAATATTGTACGTCTTATTCATTTTTTTCTCTCTCAATAAAAAGATCAAAACAATCACTGAACAGGAACACTTTTCTCTCATACTTACAAGAATATTAAAATTGTTTTTTTTTTAGAGATTTCATAGTATCCACCTTCACTCCTTATGCGTGTTTTCTTTATTACACATTATTGTTGTTAGTATTTCTCCATAAGAACCGTGAGTAATGAAAATTTAAATCCATTTATTATAAAAATTTTACATATCTTGACTCATATTAGTGTTCCCTAAACCGGATCGTGCAATTAGTTTTTATCATGAACTCGTTAGATAGTGCTATAACTCGTTACAATCTAGAGATTACATGGTAAACATAATTTTGATGATTAGATAAGGTAACATATTTTTTAAATTTGGTTAGATATTCATCTTCAATCTTTTTCTATCAAATAACAATTACTGGAAAAAGCTCAAATATTTTGCAATTAAATGAGATGTCAATATACAATTTCGTTAGCTAATTATTTTATCAGAAGTAAGATTACACTTTACAAAATTAACCTAGAAAAGAGTTATACTTTTTACCGTTTAAGATAAAATATAATGTTGCAATAATTAGCTTTTGATCACACAAATATATTGATACACAATCATCTAAACTGCTTAAGAAATTGATGATATTTTTTTATTTTATATTATACCTTGATGTACTAGTATTTAGTAGTGTTGTGTTTGGGTCATGTATATATTTGATTTTATAACTTTATTAATTTTTGGTTTAATTGTGATTGCCAAGTAATTGAAATTATTTCAAAAATATGAATAAATATAATATTTAATCTACAAGTTTTTCTTCAAATTTATTAAAAAATAAAAATAAATGTATGACTCTTTTATTTCTCTCATAAACAAAGAATTCATTCATTAATTAAGTAATAAAAAACTATTTTTCAGCTGATTTTTGTACACCCAAATGAGTGAATGAAATTTTATTTTAATCTAGTTTTTTTTTTTTTTCAATTTTCATTGAATAGTCTTTCGGGACTATAAATTTAAGTCTCATAATGACAATATTTATAAAATATGCTCAACATTTCTTACTTGAAAAGATATTTCCCATAAAATCTATTTCGGACAAAATTGTTCGTTTCTATATAAAATGTGTTGCAACCCTCAAACAAGAATTACAAAAGAAACTTTAAACAATCGAGTTATGCGAACATCATCTTCCCATCATTTTTTTTTTCACTAATGTTCTTAGATGTTGGATAATCTTTTTTTTTGTGTACTTCTGATTTATTATACTTAAATCATTGTTGAAGGTTGTATATTTTGGTATAAATAAGGTACGTTTTATTTTTTGATTCAATCATTAAATCTTAAACACTTAACTTCATTAAACCCATTTAATTTGTTATACCTTTTAAAATTTATTTTAATTATAACTAAATCTTGATTAATTTTTTCTCAAATCTTGTTCTAAATTTGCTGGAATATGACTACTTATATTATATAAGCGGATGAATATTGTATAACATTAGAGGCTTAATGAAGAAAATTCAGCATTTCTTCGTGCAAAAATAAGATAGCAAACTAAGTTTTCGAGAAGTTTTTCATAAATGGAATGTTCATACTCCTTTGACACTAGTCAAGTNATTTTTTGATTCAATCATTAAATCTTAAACACTTAACTTCATTAAACCCATTTAATTTATTATACCTTTTAAAATTTATTTTAATTATAACTAAATCTTGATTAATTTTTTCTCAAATCTTGTTCTAAATTTGCTGGAATATGACTACTTATATTATATAAGCGGATGAATATTGTATAACATTAGAACATTAGAGGCTTAATGAAGAAAATTCAGCATTTCTTCATGCAAAAAAAAGATAGCAAACTAAGTTTTCGAGAAGTTTTTCATAAATGGAATGTTCATACTCCTTTGACACTAGTCAAGTNATCTTTTGGACAAAATTGTTCGCTTCTATATAAAATGTGTTGCAACCCTCAAACAAGAATTATAAAAGAAACTTTAAACAATCGAGTTATGCGAACATCATCTTCCCATCACTTTTTTTTTCACTAATGTTCTTAGATGTTGGATAATCTTTTTTTTTGTGTACTTCTGATTTATTATACTTAAATCATTGTTGAAGGTTGTATATTTTGGTATAAATAAGGTACGTCTAATTTTTCGATTCAATCATTAAATCTTAAACACTTAACTGATAAACCCATTTACATTATTATACCTTTTAAAATTTATTTTAATTATAACAAAATCTTGATTAATTTTTTGCTCAAATCTTGATCTAAATTTGCTGGAACCATGCTCAAATCTTGCCCGATCAAGATCAAACTTGGTTCTTATATGGTTTGAGCTTGGTTTTAATATTTTTATTTAATACGTGTTCATTCATTTTAAGATTCTTTGTTATGTATACATATGACTACGTATATTATATAAGCAGATGAATATTATAAAACATTAGAGGCTTAATGAAGAAAATTAAGCATTTCTTAATGCAAAAAGAAGATAGCAAACTAAGTTTCCGAGAAATTTTTCATATATGGAATGTTCATACTCCTATGACACTAGTCAAGTGCTTTCTCTCAGTTTTTCTATAGAATCCATAATATTGTTGACAACCAAGATTAAAAATTTCTCCATAGTGTATGCCTAGGTCATAAGAACAATTATAAACAATATATAATTAAGCATTTCTTAATCGTACAATGTTTCTTGGGATTCTTCATATCCCCCTTTTTTAGGTTGCAAAAAGCAAATGAAGATATGCCTATTTTACTAGGTTTTTGTGGTTAAAATACTCGTTCTTCTAAGAGAAGGGCATAAGTCATATATCACAAGTAATTTTAAAATTCTATCATGTCCGAATCGAAGTAAATTAAGATCATTATGTTAACACATCAACATATAAATTCTTGCACGAAAAAGTGTTGAGGGAGCAAAATTCATATAATGAACAGCGAGAAAACCACTTGTGTTACATCGTAGAAGCATGAAATTAGGTCAATCACAATGCCTGAAAAAAGAAATTATGAAAACTTTTATTGAAGTCATAATAAAGATTGCACTCTAAGAGAACTAAAACACTCATCAAGAGCCAATTAGTTCGTTGCAATGCAACACGCTCCTCTCATTTCAATACAAGCTCTCACAACTCTTCTCTCATGCAAGATAATAACCTCACCTCTTAAAATCTTAATAACTCACAAGAAAACCTCAAAAAAATTGGATGAAAAGATAAAGAGAAAGAAAAACAATCCAATAAGTTCTTTCCTTCAAGGAAGAAGCACAAAACTCTAGGGTTTACATTCAAACCCTCAAATCAGATTAGAGAGCCTCCAACGTCTACCTTTAGCTCCTAAGAATCCCTAAATTTGTGCCCTAATGTCTTATTTTAAATTGTAGGTCTAAAATCAACAAGTAAATTCCTTCCATGGTAAGAAAGGGCTTTTGTGACGTAGCCACACCCGATTCTGGCATGTCTACTCTCATATTAGACAAAAATCTGTGTCAAGTTGCCTGAATGTGGCAGACTACCCTGCACTTGGGGTGACCACACCTAAATCAGGCGTAGTTACACCACCCATACAGAGCAGGTAACATAATTATGATACTTTTAGTCTTGTATATGTATATGCCACGCAGTCCTTCTTGCATTGGCTAGTTTCATGCTCTGTGATGTGTATGTGATTCCTTAAAACCCGAAAACTAACTTAAACAACTAATCCTGAAACTGCTTATATGAAACAATATAACAATAATTCTGATGATATTTTTCACTTATATTTCCTTATTTCACAACAAAACTAAAAACTTGATCTTGAAGAAAAATAAGAATTTAACTTTTAATTTATATATAGTGGGATACTACGCAAGAATACGTACCGTTATCAAGTAATATATGACTTTTTGATTAAGATCTGAATATCGAACCCACACGGAAGATATGCAATATGTAGTTTTTAGAAAATTTTCTATTTTTAAAAAGATAATTATTTAAACTAAAGACGTTTTCACAGTAAATAAAGTTTAAATATTTTTGGTAATTTTAATAATTTAACAAAAATAGAACAAACTTAAAAAGATAACTTGAGTTTTTGTAGAAGAAAAACACTAAATATGAAAATATATTTCTCCTTACCATGAATCAGTAATAAGTATAGGAATTCTATTGTGGAAGTATGCATATTGTGTTGTGCCAAATAGGAACAATAATATTCTTTACCCTTACTAGAGATGCTATAAAAAATATTAGCTAATTTAAAGTTTGAATAGTTTTGAAGACTAGCTAGGCTAGGAAGATACTAGCTCTCACTCTAGAATTCCCTCGATTCCCTCCACCTGGGGGCTAACATCTCGTATTAGAACCTAAAAAGTTAAACCAAGTTGGGGGCTTTAACATGTCACTTTAAAGTCCTCTAACTCTACACCCTTCAATGAATATTCTTATTTATTTGCAGTCATTCATTTGAACTACATTCTCATTCATACAACCTCATGTGATTCTTTTCGATTGTTGACAGAGACAATACCAGCCCGATTCTTACATGCTCTCACAACAAATTTTAACATCTGGATTGGCCAAATCAAGGAGTAAATAAAGTACATGGATTAAAATCAATACAACTTCTTCCAACATTAAAGATCAATACTCTCCACAACCTCATCTAAAACTTAATTACTTATCATTTTAAGAAGAAAGATAAAGAAAACTAATCAGACTCCATTCACAAAACTTAATTACTTATCATTTTAAGAAGAAAGATAAAGAAAACTACTCAAAGTCCATGGAGAAAACAAAACAACTTTATTACTTATCATTTTAAGAAGAAAGATAAAGAAAACTACTCAGAATCCATGGAGAAACTAATTACTTATCATTTTAAGAAGAAAGATAAAGAAAACTACTCAGAATCCATGGAGAAAACAATTACTTATCATTTTAAAAAGAAAGATAAAGAAAACTACTCAGAATCTATGGAGAAAATACCTATCATTTTAAGAAGAAAGATAAAGAAAACTACTCAGAATCCATGGAGAAAATAAAACCACTTATCAATTTAAGAAGAAAGATAAAGAAAACTACATAGAATCCATGGAGAAAACAAAATTACACTTTAGTTTAAAAGTAGAAATCATTGTCAAACCAACAACTAGAATCCATGGAGAAAATAAAACCACACTTTAGTTTAAAAGTAGAAATCATTGTCAAACCAAAACAAGTCCATGGAGAAAACAAAACCATACTTTAGTTTAAAAGTAGAAATCATTGTCAAACCAACAAGAAGTCTCGATTAAATCAACAATAAGTCTCAATTAAAACCAAAAGTAGTCTAAAATAAAAGATAAAAACTTATCTCAACAATAACAAGTCTCAATTAAAATCAAAAGTAGTCTAAAACAAAAGATAAAAACTTATCTCAAGTCCTAAGTCTCAATTAAAACCAAAAGTAGTCTAAAACAAAAAGATAAAAACTTATCTCAAGTCCTCTCCCATTTCAATTAAAACCAAAAGTAGTCTAAAACAAAAGATAAAAACTTATCTCAAGTCCTCCACCAATCTTGAATTTCCTTTGAATCTGTTTAAAACAAAAAGATAAAAACTTATCTCAAGTCCTCCACCAAACTCTTGAAGTTCCTTTGAACAAAAAAGATAAAAACTTATCTTAAGTCCTCCACCAAACTCTTGAAGTTCCTTTGAATCTCTTCAAAAAAATCAAAACTTATCTCAAGTCCTCCACCAAACTCTTGAAGTTCCTTTGAATCTCTTCTCTTTTTACAAATCATTGTCAAACCAACAACAAGTCTCAATTAAAACCAAAAGTAGTCTAAAACAAAAGATGTCATTGTCAAACCAATAACAAGTCTCTATCCTCCACTAAACTCTTGAAGTTCCTTTGAGTCTCTTCTCATTTACAACACTCTCAATATAAAACTAAAAATAAAAAGGATAAATATGTGGAGCCTGAAAATCTCTCCAACTAACTCCCCAATTTTAGAACTTTCAAAACTTTCCCAATACATTCAGGACCCCCTTTAAAGTCTCAATCTTCCTTCTTTTATAATTCACCAAAAGGTGTCTTGATATCTCTTCAAAATGTGTCTTGATTTGTTGTATTTCCCCAAGAGATGCATCCTTTCGCAATAATATTCGTCCATGGTGGTTTTAACCACCTATTAAGCTAATAGGCGCCTTAAAAACCTATTCAAAATTCATGAAAACTAAATTTACTCATCCAATAATTTCCACCGGTGCTTAAGCGAGGAACCTCTGGTGCTTAGGCGTGTCCTCTGTTTAACCAGCGCTTAAGCGCCGGATCTAGCGCTTAGGCACCAAAACACTTTTGCACATTTATCACCTATTTGCTCCAAACTTGATCCTTTTTCACTCCTTTAAGCATTTTTTACCTTTTAACCTATACCTGAAAGAAAAACATAAAAATACCTTCCATTAAAGCACAATATCTAAAAAAAGGTATAAAAATGTGTCTAAAAACACTATATTTTATAAGCGTATCAAAATCCCCCAAACTTAAAATGTTATTTGTCCTCAAGTGACACTTTAATCTTTAAAAACTAAATATGTATGATATGTATATGAGTTTTTTTAGGAGTTACTAAAATTTAAATTTAGAAATATAGTAGTCCAGTTTAGAAAAAAAAATATTCAATAAATGAGACCAACTTAAAGTTTAAAAATTTTTAATGTTAAAAAAGCTGAAAATATGAGTTCCTATCTAATTCAGAAATATTGTAAGTCTTTCATATTTAGAATTTAGTTCTTTTATTATCTCCACTTAAAAATTTTTATTAAAAATAATTTTACTTACTATATTATATCTATAAGCTTAAGATTTTCTCAAGTCTTATACTTTGAAAAGGTCAAATGTAGAACCAATTTTTGATTAGGCGGTAATTCTCAAGCTTCTCCTCCCTCACTTTTTTTTTCTTCTTTTCTTTTTTTTTTTCTTTTTCTTCTTCTTTTTATTTTCTTTTTCTTTTTCTGTTTTTTTTAGGCAAGGATTACTATATCTGGATAGGCGTTTAATAATTTTGAATTATACTTTTTCTTTCCTAAAGCAAAGTCTTGATACAAAAATTTTACTTATAAATATAATAATAGATTTGAAAATTATTTTTAATTAAGGAAATTTAAGTATAAAAAATAAAAGTTTAAATTTCTAAAATTTTTAAAAATACAATGTTTCTTACTAAAGATAGTTACTTATATTANAAGAATAAAAGTCTAACTTTCTAAAATTTTCAAAAATACAATGTTTATTACTAAAGATAGTTACTTATATTAATCATTTTCTGCACTAAAAACCTTTAACTTAAAGTTTTTCTTCATTACTTAAAATTTCAACTAAATTCTCTTACTCATTTCTAAAGTCAAATTTNATTCTCTAATATAACTTCATATACATGATCATTTTTTCTTTTCAAATCAAATTCACTTGTAGTTCATTTGAGAATAATTAAAATTCATGTTTTGAAAATATTTTTCATCCCCCCAAACTTAAATTTTTAACTGATTAAACAGTTTAGCATCAAATATATATAAGCAGGAATGAAAATTAAAATAACTGCTAACAGGAATTTTTATACTCTAATGATACAAGCATAAAACTAAAAACAAGAGTAAAATTATTTTTGATCAAATTTTCTAATATTTTCATTTCAATTCAACATGTAGAGATTCAATAAACTTCTAAACAGTGGGTATAAATATAAAAGCAAACTAACACACTAACTTGATTTCACAATCTCAACATAAAATCAAACCCGCAAACATGATAAAAGAAAAATACAGGGTAGCAGTTTCTGAAATTTAATATTAAGACCTAAGTTAGCAAGATTTTCATCTTTTCAAAAGAAATAGAATTAAGTTAAGTTCTAAACTAACTAAATCACAAAACTCACAACAGTTACTTCCCTAAAATTTTAAAACAAACTACTAACTAACACAAACATCACAATAACAATAAAATACAAAAGTCCAAAACACAATACATAGTAAATATCATTACAAAGATGCAAATGTAGCAGTACCACACCACGTAGTCCACAACATAAAAATAAACAACACATTACAAATCTCAAGTTCAAAGCACATGGTCTAACACATATTACAAACATAAAAATATCTCAATTCTACTCCTCATCTTCTGAATCACCGCTATACCACTTTTTTGCAGGCTCATAATCAGGTTATCGAGGATATGGAGGGAGTTGCACTCTTGGGTCAGCTCAAATTTGGTTCTCCAAAGATGAGTGGAATTTCTCTTCATAATCACTCTTTCTCCTACTATAATTATCAATATGCTCTGCAAAATGCTCTAAATTCTGAACTTTATCAACGGTATAATTAATATGATCCATCTTCCTCTGCAATAATTGATCTTGGGTCTCAGTAGAAGCACGTGAGGTAGATGGTCTAGATGTAGAAGCAACAAAGGTAGAAGCAGCAGACTTCTCCATTCCATAACTTCTAATAAATCCTCCTCTCCGGACAAAAATAGAATGCTCATAATAAGTCTTCACATTCATCTTAGTGAAGGGCTTTAGAAGTAACAACACTTCCTCCCAGCTATCATATTTAACTCCAGCTTGTTCACACAAAGAAAAGATTAAGGATGCAAAACTCAGACTTGCAGTAGTAATGTCAGTGGCAGAACTGATGATATCCTGATAAATCAAAGCTTCTATATTGATGAGCTTTCCTTTCTGGATACAACAATTTAAAGTCGCTCTCTCTCTGGTCACTTCACTGAGATGATTTGATGGTAGCAGACGAGCAAAAATAAAATAGTGATAGGCCTTTGAAGGTGCACATAACTTTGAAGTTAGGAAGTTGACTCTATTCTCATAAGTGATTTTCCAAAGTCCTCTTCCAACTGTCAAGTAAGAAATAATCTCATCTAATTCCACTTCAGTCGGACTATAATTTGCATAAAAGTATAATGTATCAGATGGAAGATGATAAAACAAGTTAATTACCCCCAGTGAAAAAAGTACCAACTTTTCTCGAACCATGACTCTATTGTCTTCAGCCTCAGGAAGGTTTGCATAGAACTCCTTAACAATAGAAATGGTTGCCATAGAAGAGAAACAACAGAATCGTTCCCACTATCAGTGAACGATCAATTCCTCTATGTCTCCACCTGGATTCCTAAAACACCGCTTCTGAATTAGTTTCCATGATTGCAACACATCACTGTACCAATCCTGAGCCTTCGAACTAATAAATTTACTCAAACCAAAAGGGCTCTTTCCATTGTTCCTCTTCATTCTTGGTGACATTCTACAAATTTTATAAATACTAAAAATAACTTCAAAAATCAAGTCTAAATTACTAAGCTAAACTTCCAAAGTATAAACTACACTTCCCATGCAATTTCCATAGATCCTTTTTTTTTTCATTTTTTTTCCATGAATAGTGAATTTTCAAATTTCTCCAAATTTGCTCAAAATACATAATGAAAATTCAAAATTTCTGCATAGATGTAAAGCTCTTACCTGAAGGAACTTGGATCTAGCAAATTTCACTTGATTCCACCAAGAAATCTTCACTTTAGATGCGCCCTAGCCCCTTAAAAAGTGCGAACTCGAGAGGTTGAAGGTGATAGTGGCATTAAAAATGGTGATTTTCGGGCTGAAATTTCACTTTTAACCTTTCACGGATCATATTTTGTGAACCAGTGCTTCGACTCTGGTAAATGACGCTTAGGCATTTGCCTCTCGGGTTGGCTCACACTTAAGTGCGAGATGTGGTGCTTAGGCACCAGTGCACAATTTTAAAACCTTTTAAATTAAAGTAAATTGCACTATTTGCCTAAGTAAACCACCTCTAAATGGTCTCATACCACTTAAATGACTATTTTCAACTTCCTATAACTCCCCTCTCTCTCAAAATTCTCCATAATAATTATTTCAATTTGAGGCTAAAAATAACACAAATTTTCACACAAACAAACTTATATTAATTCACAAACAAGTACAAATACCTTTAAACACTTAATTCTCACTCCAAATAGTCTTGAATGAGAAAATTTTCTTAAATACAAATGCAAAACAATCATTTCATAATTAAACACATATAAGAAGTCATAAATAATAAAAACAAGACTTAAACACTAAACCACTTGAAAAAAGTGTTTAAGTCTTGTCTTTCATTAGTCTCTAACAAAACTTTTAAACAACAACTTCTAACACACAAATTCTAACACTAAACTTAATTCCATTCTTCATTCAAAGGAATAAAATCTTGTCTTTCATTAGTCTCTCTAGGAATATAGAGTTGATAAAATGGACGGTGGTGACGAGCTATGATACTATCTTCTTCAATCCACTTTTGCTTTATGAACATCACCTTATTTGCTTCCTCTATATAACTTATTTGGCTAAAGTGGATCTTTAATTGTCATTCAATATGCTCTAGATGTGCATGCAACTTAAGTACCTTGGTCTCCAATAAAGCCATAGTATTCTTAATTTTGTTGATCTTCTCTGATATCCCTTCAATAATAACAGCTAAGAAACCATTATACATCTCTTGTGCACTTTGACTAATGAACCTCTTCCTCTTGGTTTCATCCTTCTTCTTTAAATCAATCTCCTATGAAGACATTTTCTCTAAATCTCACTTTCTCTTAGACTTTTAGGGCTAAAAACGATTTGGGGTGAAATTCCTTCACAAAAGCCTTCTATTTTAGGCCTAAATCCTTCCAATAACAACTATACATGTTTAGAAACTGCCTTGGCATATTTTTACAAACTAATTAGCAGTTAAACCTTCTAGAATATTAATTTTGCACATGTGTTAAAACTGTCTCCAGTGCACATTTTTGCACCAGTCAACTTAATATACAAATTCTCATTCTATCATGTCTTTGTCACTAAATAAAGTCTTAAAATCTTTACTAACACATATTAGTTTCAAAAATACTACCCCAATTTTCTTAATCACATATAAAACAACAATCAAAATAAAAACATTATGATAATTATGGTTTGTATCCCACAAAGCGCTTGGTTTTATGCCATCAGCCTGACGTAACCAGTGCTTATTTTGGTTGACCCAACATCATTTCATCATTAAATTGATGTTGATCCCCTATAAAATAAGGTTTCAGTCTATGTCCATTAACTTTAAATATTTTCTCAAATTTAGGATATTTAATATCCACAACTCTATAAGGATAAACTTTTATCACAATAAATGGGCCCATCCACCTGAACTTAAGTTTTTCTGGGAATAATCTTAACCTTGCATTATATAGTAAAACGTGTTGCCCTTGCTGAAAATTTATAGCAAGAATCCTGTCAGCACTATTTTGGTTTGAGGAGTTGCGTGTAAGAGGCTATCGGTCACTAGAATCGAAATCTCGTCGCCTGCATTGGAAGGACATTTAATTTACAATAGATTTAAGTTTAGAAAAATATGAAATCAAACTGACCTCATATTTTTCATTGTTTAAATGAAAGCGCGCTGTACCTCAAACCCTGTATCTATTCCGAAGAAAAACATAAGACTTAAGAATGAAGCTCGATCAAATAAACTAAGAAATATCTGATGTCCGTTTGGTTTGTGAAATTATTTTATTTGCCGATAATTTCCCCTATTTAATTTGAAGAATTAGATAGGGTTTTTATTAAGCTGGGTTTGGACGAGCTTTCTATTATAGTTAATTACATCTTAAATGACCGAAGTCACCTAAGAAAACTCTTGATAAAAAATCAGTAAATATTATCTTCAAAGAGGTCAAAAGGATAGGACTTTTCAATGAGATCGGACAAAGAAGTGTGAAAGGGGAATAATTCAAATTTGGAACATTTTGTTGTAGAGTCGAAAGGAGGAAGAACCATAGGATGTCATAGATCCGGAGGAGAACCTCGGTGACTTCCCAGCTTATCATATTGTTTGGATTCAATTTTGAGGAGAAATATTTAGGTGTTTGATAAACCCAAAATATATAGTGTTTTTAGACACAATTTTATACCTATTTTTGAGATATTGCGCTTTAATGGAAGGTATTTTGTGTTTTGTTACAGATACAAGTAAAAATGGAAAAAATGCTTAAAGGAGTGAAAAAGAATCAAATTTGGAGAAAAAATTGTGCAAAAGAGTTTTGGCGCCTAAGAGCCAGATCCGGTGCTTAAGGATCTAGCGCTAAAGCATTGGTTAAACAAAGAAGGCTACGCCTAAGCACCGGGACCCCGTGCTTAAGCACCAAAGGGAGTTACTAGACGAGTAAAATCAATTTTCATGATTTTTGAAGTGGTTTTTGAGGTACCCAACGACTTAATAGGTGGTTGTAACCACTATGGATGAAAATTATCATGAAAGGATGTGTCTCTTGGGCAAATAAATTGAATCAAGACACATTTTGAAGAGATCCCAAGGCACCTCTTGGAAAACTATAAAAGAAGGAAGAGAGGACTTAGAAAAGAGTTCTCAAAATATTGGTAAGTTTCGAAAGTTCTTCTTTGGGGAGTTAGTTTAGAGAGATTTTAAGGAAGCACTTTTTATTTACTTTATCCTTTTTGTAATTTCATTTTGAGTGATTGTAAAAGAGAAGAGATTCAAAGAAACTTCAAGAGTTTGGTGGAGAACTTGAGTTAAGTTTTTATCTTTTTATTTTAGACTATTTTTGATTTTAGTCAAGACTTGTTGTTGGTTTGACAACGATTTCTTCTTTTAAACTAAAGTGTAGTTTTCTTTTCTCCATAGATTCTGAGTCATTTTCTTTATCTTTTTTCTTAAAATGATAAGTATTTAAATTTTGGATGGAAGTTGTGGAGAGTATTGATCTTTAATATTGGAAGAAGTTGTGATGATTTAATTTGGATGGAAGTTGTGGAGAGTATTGATCTTTAATGTTGGAAAAAGTTGTGATGATTTAAATTCAACACTTCATTTACTTCTTGGTTTGGCTAATCCAAATGTTAAAATTTGTTGTGAGAACATTGAGGGCACTATTTTGGTTAAGGAGTTTCCCGTAGGAAGTTGTCGGTCACCGAAATCGAAATCCCGTCGCCCTCTTCGAAAGGACGTTTAAGTTCAGAAAATTATGAAATCAAACTGACCTCATATTTATATAGTTTAAATGAAAGACTGTTATACCTCAAATCCTGTACATATCCCGGAGGATAAAAACAAGACTTTAAGATGAGGCTAAATCAAATAAACTAAAAAATATATGAAATTTGTTTGACTGCAAAACCGTTTTATTTACAAAAAATTTCCCTTATTTAATATCAAGAATTAAATAGGTTTTATATTAAGATGGATTTGAGAAAATCTTCCTATAAGGGCAAGCCCTTATAGTTGATTACATCTTAAATGACCGAAGTCATCTAAGAAACTCTCGATAAAATTCAAGAAATATTATCCTTAAGGAATTCAAAGGAAATGAATTTTTAGTGAAATTGAACAAGGAGGTGTGAAAGGGGAATGGTTCAAATTTGGGACATTTATTATAGAATTTAAAGGAGGAAGAACTAAGGGATGACATAGATCCGGAGGAGAACCTCGGTGCCTTTCTAGTATATCATATTGTTTTGCTTTAGTTTTGAGGAGAAAAAATTAAGTGTTTCATATGTGTTAGACCATGTGCTTACATTTGTGTGAAACAATCACACAAATAGCCTGGAATATGTGAGGATTTAGGTTGTGATGAACGACAACCTCAGAATCCTAAGATGAGTTAGGGCTTATATTGTACAGTAGAGCTGTACAAAGGTCTAAAGATGAGGTGAGAATTTATGTTGCATAAGCAAACTACCTCGAAGTCCTATGGCTTGGTTTTTTAATTCTAAGGAATGAATTTGTTTAGCTGGTGAAGTCATGTTTTCTTGTTGAAGATGGTACTGCTGCCCACCATGCTAGCTCCAAGCTCCTTGCCACAACGAGTTTAAGTTTTCTAGAGTGTCAAGTTATGATGTCAAATCAGGTGGCTCTATGGTTGTAGTTCTTTAAATTTTCATGGGGGATGTTAAAGTTGATTAGAGAGACACCGGTTAGGTTCCCACGGTTCCCTCGTTCTGGCACCACTATTTTGTATTGGATTCACTTAGTCCAAATGAATTTACTAAACTCAACTTAATGAGTTCCATAATTTTATTTAGACCTTGGGAAGCCTCGTTAGCAACCGTAGGTTACCTCCTCCGAGGGGTTCCCGATCTTCCAATAAGGACATTTTAATTTAGCGGAAAACCTCGTTAGCAACCGTAGGTTACCTCCTCCGAGGGTTCCCGATCTTCCAATAGAGACTTAATTCTCATTAGCAACCGTAGGTTACCTCCTCCGAGGGTTCCCGATCTTCCAATAGAGACGTTTTAAAACCGTAGGTTACCTCCTCCGAGGGCTCCCGATCTTCCAATAGAGATGTCTTAATTTAGTTGAAGTTGCAGTNTAATAGTAGGTTACCTCCTCCGAGGGGTTCCTGATCATCCAATAGAGACGTCTTAATTTAGTTGTAGTTGTTATTTTGTGTGATGTTTGTGATTAAATTTTGAGTTTTTTATATTTTGAATGTTGTGGTAGTGAATTTTATCTTGGTTGATTTTAACTTTAGTTTTGGTTTTGGTTTTGTGGCTATCTGATAGTTTTAGCTTTCATGTAGGGTGACATTGTTGTTTAGCATGCATGTTTGTATTAACATCAAAAGTACAATAAGAAAGTACAAGAAAGATGATGCTATAAACTATAAAAGCGTACCTGGCGAGTCTTCTTGTTCCACAACCTGAAACTCAAAATGCATGTCAGAGCATTTTATATGAACCGGGAAAGTAAACTTGTGGTGACCTAGCTAACCCTAGATTATATCTTGGTGGGTCCCTATTAGTTTTATTAAGGATGATTTTGTTCAGAAATCACATTAAGTTTAGTAGACCTCTGAGGTATCCAACAAGTTAGTAGAAAGAAGTAGGTCCATGCTTCCCTCTCACTACTGACACAAGAAAAATATGTTGAGATTTTCATACCTATTTTATACTGTTTTTAATGATAATACACTTTAAAGAAAGATATTTTTGATGTTTTGTTGCAGGAATGATGAATTAGGGTCATTGGAGCAAAAAGANCTGCATTAGATCATAACTTTTATATAGTATTAAAATTACTTGAGAACAAGTAATAATTAAGTTTGGCGAATTTTGACCAAAGAAAAATATGTTCAGATTTTCATACCTATTTTATACTATTTTTTATGATATTGCACTTTAAAGAAAGGTATTTTTTATGTTTTGTTGCAGGAACGATGAATTAGGGTCATTGGAGCAAAAAGATGCAAAAAAGAGTGAATTTTGTTTTGTTGTAGGAATGATGAATTAGGGTCATTGGAGCAAAAATATACAAAAAGGAGCAAATTAGTTTTGTTGCAGGAATGATGAATTAGGGTCATTGGAGCAAAAAGATACAAAAAGGAGCGAATCAGCGAAAAGGACCAAAATGTAAAAATTTGAACTAGGCCGCCGACGGTGCCCTCGACCCCGCCAACGATGCGTTTTTCCCAAGGCTACAGGATAAATATCTCCAGAGGTCCGCCGACGGTGCCCTCATGGCTATTGACGGCGAGATCAACGGTTATGCCTACTAAAGCTTTAAATGAGGCCAAATTTTGAAGGGATGCTTAGGTAACTCTTGCGAAAGCTCTTCCACAACTTTAAAAGTCTATTTTGGCCAAAAATTGGAGAGCCTGGAGAAGGAGGGAAAGAATCTTGGGATTAAAGGAAGTGCTAGAGAGAGTTCCTAGAGATTAGAAAGGTTCCAATATTGTGAGGAATTCTTCGAGAAATTGTAAGAGTGAAGGGAAAGTGAGAGATTTTTTCTTGTATTGTGAGGAATTCTTCGAGAGATTGTAAGAGTGGAGGGAAAGTGAGAGATTTCTTCCTCCTCCACTTCGAAGAAGAATTCTGTGTGCTGTAAAGAAAGAAAGAGATTCAGAGGAACTTCGAGGAGCAATATTATGAGGAATTCTTCGAGAAATTGTAAGAGTGGAGGGAAAGTGAGAGATTTCTTCCTCCTTGCTCGCTTCGAAGAGGAATTCTGTGTGTTGTAAAGAAAGGAAGAGATTCAGAGGAACTTTAAGGAGTGTTCTTGGGGAGAAACTAGAGATAAGTTATTTTATTGTTGTAGTTTGTATGACTTTGATTTTATATATGAATTCCGAGTTTTGTTGTGTTTTACCCATGAGATCTTAGTAGTTTTCTCTGTCTCTCTCTTGTCTTGAGATTTGTGAAATGGTGAAGCCATGAAAAGGTTTAAGAAATTGTGATGATCTTTTCACTTCAATCTTAATTTACTTTCAATCTGGCCAATTGATTTTTTAAAATATGTTGAGTTTTACAACTAAAGTGAAGATTAAATCCAAGATTCAGGGAGGTCAAAGCCCTTAGAAGTTGGATGCAAATAAATAGATAAATAATATTATCGGGCGTAGAATTGGAGATTTTAGAGTAATTGACTAAAATCCCTAATTCGGTCCTATCGTTTGGGTGCTAAAGTGTAGATGTTAGCCCTCAGGTGAGGGGAACGTGGGAGCTCCGANATGATATAAAATAAACTGATAATCAAATTGCTGATCATTTGTTAAGATTAGAAAATCATGAATCATCTGACACTGACAATGAAATTACAGATAGTTTCCCTGATGAATAACTTTATAATATTAATGAGTGGAAAATACCATGGTATGCTGATATTGTTAATTATATTGTAAGTGATATTTTGCTACATATGCTGACATTACAACAACAAAGGAAATTTATTCATGACGCGAAAGCATATTTTTAGGATGAGCCTTATTTATATAAACAATGTAAAGATCTGATTATGAGAAGATGTGTACCTTATGGCATATTTTTGAGATGAGCCTTATTTATATAAACAATGTAAGGATCTTATTATGAGAAGATGTGTACCTTATGATCTGAGCTAATCATTCATAAATGTCAAGATTCTAAATTTGGAGGACATTTTGGGATTGATAAAACTGCTTATAAAATTTTAAAAGCTAGATTTTATTGGCCTACTATTTTTAGAGATGTTTATAGATATATAAAAACTTGTGATCGATGTTTGAATTTTATTGGCCTACCATATTTAGAGATGTTTATAGATATATAAAAACTTGTGATCGATGTCAATAAGTAGGCAATATCTAGAATAAATGAATGCCTCTAAATTTCATGTTAGAAGTTGAGATCTTTGATGTTTGGTGATTAGATTTTATGGGACCGTCCCGAAATCATGTTAGAAGTTGAGATCTTTAATGTTTGAGGATTAGATTTTATGGAACCATTTATTCCTTCATTTGGGAACTTATATATATTAATTGTTCTGGACTATGTTTCTAAGTGGATTGAAGCACAAGCTTTACCTCGTTGTGACACTAAAAGTGTTTTAAGATTTTTAATGAAAAATATTTTCACTAGATACGGAATGCCTAGGATGATTATCACTGACAGAGGATCACATTTTACGAATAAATATATTCAGAAATTGGCAGAAAAGTTTAACATTATTCATAGAATCTCTACTGTCTATCATCCTCAAACTAGTGGGTTAGCTGAAATTTCTAATATGGAGAATAAATAAATACTTGAAACGACTGAAAACCCTAGTAGAGTAGATTGGTCCACTAGGCTAGATACCGCATTATGGGCTTACAGGACTGCTTACAAAAACATCTTATTGGAATGACTCCTTACAGACTAATTTTGGGAATGACTTGTCACTTACCATTAGAATTGGAGCATAAAGCATGTTGGGCGATTAAAGAACTCAATTATAATTTGAAAGATGCTGGTAAAAAGAGATTGTTATAATTAAATGAATTGGAAGAATTAAGAAATGAATCATATGATAATGACAGAATTTATAAGGATAAACTAAAGTTATGGCATGATGGGGAGATTAACCAAAAGAACTTTGAACCAGGATAAGAAATTTTACTTTACAACACTAGGTTGAAAATATTTTTTGGGAAATTGAAGTCTCGTTGGTTAGGACCCTTTACGGTGACTCAAGTTTATACTTATGGAGCTGTTGAAATTGAAGATCAAAAGACGGGAAATAGATTTAAAGTAAATGGAGGCAGATGAAAATAATACTTTGAGGTTAAAAGACCAAAGTTTAAAGAGGTTTTAATGATCAGTCAACCTGAATGACACCTGAATAGGTCAAGCTTACGACATTAAACTAAGCTCTTTTGGGAGGCAACCCATATTTTTCTTTACTTTTATCATAATTATAGTAGTTTGTATTTGAAATTATCGTTATATTATTGTAGTACTAACCTCTACTACTCTTATTTACCCTTGAATCATCATAAAAATTGGATCCATAGAGAAAAATTGGAACGCATTACGGACCAGAGCACAAAACTGTGCAATTTTTCCCTTGGGCACCGATGGCGCCCTCGACGCTGTCGTCAGTGGGTTTTCTCAAGAGTCCAGGAAAAATAAATGCAGAGGCTCGCCAACGGCTCCCTCGACCACGCCGCGGTGAGACGGGCAAAATGGCAGTTACTTGGGTTCAAATGGAGGTTTTTGGCAATTTTTTGGGCGGGAGTTACACTTTTAAACTCCAAAATTTGATTCCTAGTTCATATTTTCCCCCCAAAAATGAAGTGAAACTCCACCAATTTCATTCCTATGACATCCAATTCCCTAGATAATCCAAGAATGCGAGTTTTCAATCGGTGAAAGTTTATTAGTGCAGAAGCGCAACGAATCTTCAACAAGTTACTGACAAAGAAAGATTGATCAAGGAACGAGGATTTATAAATCGCGGGTTGCATAATCCCACGACATCAATTGAAGAAACTTTAGTGCGGCTAAGATAGGAAGTGTTGTGCTACACTACGACCATCGTGGTGGCTCCTTTGGTAAAAGAATTTTATGCAAATTTACATGGAATCATCTAGTGAGTTGTCTATGTGCGAGGAAGATGGATCACTTTCACTCCTGCATGGATCAATGAATTATACATGATAGAGAACATTCTGGTCTGCCACTATTCCAATTTCATCCCGACAAGAAACCAGATGAATGAAATTTACGAATATTTAACGAATGAAACTGACAACTGAGAAATAAGAGAAAATGGGTATGTTAGTTTTTCTGCGACAGTCCTAAATACCATTTCAAAACATTGGCCCTGATATACAGAGGTGAGCCTGATGTTACTTTTATTGGGAAACAAAAGAAAGCGGAATGTTAGTTTTTCTCAGACCCGACACTACAGAGGTGAGCCTGATGTTACTTTTCTTGAGTGCCCCCGATATACTCAGTATCACACAATCCACCTGTTGATCAAGGTGATGAAGACATAGTTTAGGATTTTGATATTTGAAAGTAATTGATGTACTCTCATTTGTATTTTTATTTCTGTGATCTTTTTGTAATAGAAATGGATGTTTACATGTATTTGGACTTTCATTTTTATTATATGTGTACTTGGATAATTTTAATTTTTGTTATAAAGTTAGTGTTATAGTTAAATTTGCATGTGTAGTTATAATAGATGTTGAGTAATATTTTGTGAATTGTAATGTAATGGATTTTTTTTTTCACATTTTAAATTGTTTTGTTTAGTATTATGGTTGTGTTAGGAAATATTGTGCTTGTTTAATATTTTAGTTTTATACTTCTTTTAAATTTTTATTACCTAGAAATTCCTCTAATGATTTATGTGTAGAAAGCTCCTAATATTACAGACCAGGTGAAGTAGAAATGTTGAGAAGGACTGCAAAAATTTCAGAATGATGAAAATGCCTAAAATACCGAGGTATGATTTATATTTAGAGTTTTTTTTCCACCTATATTATTTTATATTGAAAAATTTAAGTTTGGGGGAGGGAAGAAAAGATTAACTATTAGATGTCCTCTATTTAATTATTTTCAAATTTTATTTATACAATTTTATGTAGTGAATTTAATTCAGGTAACTATATTTTTGTAACTATTTAAATATTATGGTAGATTTAAAGAAATATTTTTGTAATGAAAATTAATTTTGTAACTTAAGACATTTAATATAAAAGAATAAGACTATAGTTAACTATTTAAAGTAAATGAAACAATATTTTGAAGTATTAAGAATCTAGAAATTCATTTGAGAAGAAAAGATTGGAGCTCAATGATGTAAAAACTATGAAATATTTATAAGGTAAAGGAATGCTTTGAGTTTCAAATTTCGGGAAAGAAATGTGATGTTCAAAATCATTAAAGGGTATTCAGATATAGTAATACTCACTTGAAAAAGGAAAAAGAAAGGATTGAAAACAATCTCTAAAAAGAAATGAAAAACATATAGGATTGAAAGAAATCCAAATGAAAAAGAGAAAAGAAAGAAAAATTATGAAAGTGAGGAGAAGCTTGAGGATATGACTAATAAACAATTGGCTTCATTGGACCTGCCTAAAGGGAAAGCCTAAATACATTCCAGAACTTATATTTATGGAATAAATCTTTTACTAGTAGAGTTTCCATGAAGTTCCTATCTTTTGAATATTCTAAGTGACTTAATATTGCAACATATAGTCATTCTTGAAATGAATAGAAGACTAGAACTCTTAAACTTGATGACTAGATAATTTTGTGGCTACAGAGTTAATTCAATTACTTGAATATTTTCTAAAAATCTCACTATGATATTTTTTTTTAAATCAAACTTATAGTATTTAGAACATAACTTTTATGTAGTACTAAAATTACTTGAGGACAAGTAATAGCTAAGTATGAGGGATTTTGACCAAAGGAAAATATGTTGAGATTTTCATACCTATTTTATACTATATTTGATGATATTGCTCATTAAAGAAAGATATTTTTTATGTTTTGTTGTAGGAATGATGAATTAGGGTCATTGGAGCAAAAAGATGCAAAAAGGAGCAAATTTGGAGCGAAATATAACCAAAACGTGAAAAATTGAACTAGGGCGCCGACGACACCATCGACCCCGCCGACCGCACCATCGACCCCGCCGACGGTAAAATTTTCCACAGACTCCAGAATTAATTCATTAAGAAGGTCCATCGACGGTGCCCTCGAGGCCGCCGACGGCAAGATCGGCGGTTATGACCAATAAGGCTCTGGCTAAGGACAAAATTTGAAGGGATGCTTAGACAATTCTTGAAAAAGCTCATCCACAACTTTAAAAGAAGATTTTGGCCAAAAATTGAAAAGTCCTGGAAGTCCTGGAAGGGGAAGAGAGTTCCTAGAGGTTAGAAAGGTTTCAATAGTATGTAAAAATTGTGAGGAATTCTTAGAGAGATTGTAAGAGTGGAGGGAAAGAGAGAGATTTCTTCCTCCTTGCTTCTTCGAAGAGGAATTCTATGTGTTGGAAAGAAAGGAAGAGATTCAGAGGAACTTCGAGGAGTTTTCTTGTGGAGAAATCAGAGATAAGTTATTTACTTATTGTAGTTTGTATGAATTTGATTTTAAATATGAGTTCCGAGTTTTGTTGTTTTTTCCCTATGAGATCTGAGTAGTTTTCTCTGTCTTTCTCCTTGTCTCAAGATTTGTGAAATGGTGATTTTATTGGTGAAGCCATGAAAATGTTTAAGAAATTATGATGATCTTTTCACTTCAATCTCAATTTGCTTTCAATCTGGCCAATCAATTTGTTAAAATATGTTGAGTTTTACAACTAAAGTGAAGATTACATCCAAGATTCAGGGAGGTTAAAGCCCTTGGAAGTTGGGTGCAAATAAATAGGGAAATAATATTATCGGGCGTGTTATTGGAGATTTTAGAGTGACAGACTAAAATTGCCAATTCAGTCCTATCGTTTGGATGTTGAAGAGTAGATGTTCGTCCTCAGATGAGGGGAACATTGAAGCTCCAAAGTAAGAGCTAGTATCCTCCCAGCCTAGCCGCAGATTCAGTAAACAAGCGTAGGATTAGTCAATGTTCTTTATGCCTGGACCAAAGGGTAAAGAATAGGTATGCTCATATTTGGCACAATACAAATTGAACTGATTCACTTTATCTATTCACTACAATTTCTTGACAAGGAGAAAGATGCTTTCTTATATATTGAATATCACATTTGAACCTTCATTAGTATCATTAGTTATTTAGTAGTTATTAAAATTACATATTTATTTCAATTTCCTATTAGTGACAGATAAGTAAATTAAACTACGTTGTTGTGATTAAAGTATGCTTTTCTAAAATGTTAGTTCGCAGTTCTAAGCTTACTCCCTGTGGGATCGATATCTAGGACTCCATTAGAGCCCTATATTACTTGAGTGATACATATAGGTCTTAGTCCATAATTCTAAACTACTCCCTGTGGGATTGATATCTAGGACTCCATTAGAGCCCTATATTACTTGAGCGATATGTATAATTAAGTTGATACGTGTGACTTTACAATTATTGAATATTTATTCCATCCATATTTATCGAATCTATAACTGTTATTAAGGATTTTGTACAGTTGCTGAGGAAGTAAATATTTTAGTAGTAGTATTAAATACTTATATTTTTAAGCATATATAAAGTCGCAGTCAGGCGGCTAGAGATTAAGCCTATTGTTGTGGTGTAAGGCCTAGGTATGAATTCAACCAAGCTTGATTTCAGGTGTTGATCTAGAGCTATGATGGAGGCTATTTCAGAGGGTAATTTGATGGGGCTTTTTCTTCTTTTGTTGTTGTAAAGGTGTGGGCACAAGCAATTGAAGTTTTGTGGAGTTTTCAGAGATGTCATAATTCTGCCCTAATTTTCAAGCTCAAAATTAGGGTTACACAAGGGTAATCAAGGTAGTGGAATGATTTGAATGTGTTGTGGAGGTCTCAAGGAAGCTCTGTGATTGATTTGGGAAGCTCTCTCTGAGAAAATTTTAGCACAGCTCCAATGGTCGTGGAGGTGAGTTTTTATAAAAATGGCCATGGGGTAGCTCTCAGAACACAATTTTGGGTGCATTGTGGTACTTAGGTGGAGGGCAGAGGAGCTCTATAGTTTGATTTAGATGAGCTGGCCTCTAGGTTTGATTTGGGTGAAGCTCCATGGGGGTGGTTCTCAGTTTGGCCATTTTCCGGCTACTAGGCTAGCCGGCCAGTCAGGGGGAGGTAGCTAGGAGTTGAGGGAACCCAGGGGAATATGTCACAGAAATTTAATGGATTGAGGTCTAATTTTGGAAAAAAATATCCTAAGCTTAAGCAGAAATGGAAATCCCTTAATTTTTGGGGCCGTTGCTCCATGGATTAGATTAGGTGGTTAGATGGGTTTTGGCTCAGTCTTAGGGTCTAACAAATGGCTGAGGTGGAGTTAATTTGATGACTTTGGGGTAGTTAGGCCATCTTTAAAGCACAGGTTCAATGTGGGTTCAAGTGATTAAATTTTGTATTTAGGATAGGTTAGCCATGTCAACCCAATTGATTGATCAACATTGTGTAGCTGATTGTTATGAATATTTTTGGTGAAGGGTTGAAGTGATTTTGAGTTCAATTGGTAAGTCAATTTGAGGGATTTTTGAATTTGGTCAATTTGGGCATGTTGGGCTAGACATGGGTCTACATTGGGCTATCTTTGGGCTAAGTCCAAATTAAATGGTCCACATGATCAAGGGAGGTGCTGTGAAGATTTTTCAGGAACGGATGGAGTGGAAATTTTTGGATTAAGGCCCTCAATTTGGTGAAATTTTGAGACATGGTCAATTTGGGGATACCAAGGCCAATTGAAGGTCAAATTTGATGTGTAGGAATGTTTTGAAGATTTTTCAACACAAATTGTGGCCAATTGAGTGGGTTATGGGTTCAATTTGGTGGAACCAAGTCATGGGGCCAAAATTGGGTTTTTGATCTAAATCAAAATTGGGCTCAAATAATGTTTCAATTAGGCTTGGATTTGGTCTTCATTAGTCATATGAAGAGTGAATTTAAGTTTAGAAATGAAATTGGGGAAATTGAGACTAATTGGATAGACATTTGAGGTGATTTGGAGAAAATATGGGCCTTTAAAGGGCAATTTGGNCTCTATTTGGCACAATATAAATTGAACTAATTCATTTTATCCATTCATTATGATTTCTTGGCAAGGAGAAGGATGCTTTCTTATATATTGAATGTCACAATTAAACCCTCTTCAGTATCATTAGTTATTTATAGTTACTAAAATTACCTATTTATTTCAATTGCCTATTAGTGACAGATAAACAAATTGAACTTCGATATTGTGATTAAAGTATTGCTTTTCTAAAATCTTAGTTCATAATTCTAAACTACTCCCTGTGCGATCAATATCTAGGACTCCATTAGAGCCTTATATTACTTGA
Organism: Phalaenopsis hybrid cultivar; assembly: GCA_002079205.1. Classification (NCBI taxonomy): domain Eukaryota; kingdom Viridiplantae; phylum Streptophyta; class Magnoliopsida; order Asparagales; family Orchidaceae; genus Phalaenopsis; species Phalaenopsis hybrid cultivar. Next base: position 53,611 of record JXCR01147675.1, read on the forward strand.
GTGATATGTATACTTGCGTTGATAAGTGTGACTTTACAATTATTGAATATTTATTACATCCATATTTATCGTATACTTGCATTGATAAGTGTGACTTTACCATTATTGAATATTTTATATATACATCTTTATCGAATCTATAATTGTTATTAAGTTTTTGGTGCAGTTGCTGAGGAATTAAATCTTTTAGCAGCATTTTTTAAGCATATATAAAGTCGCCGGTCAAGTTTTTGGCGCCGTTGCCGGGGAGTGAGTGAGTTGCATATAATAAGTCACCGATTAAGTTTTTGGCACCGTTACCGAGGATTTAAATCTTCTAGTGGCACTGTCAAATTCTTATATTTTTAGGTATATAAAAAGTCGTTGTCAACTACCTGGAGAAAGGCCTCGAGCTCATTTAAACTTATTATGTTCCTTAATAATTCACCTTATGAACACTTTAATTCTCAATGAACATTGATATCCTACTTATCCTTAAGAGTAAGGTAATTATCATTTATAATTTAATTTGAAAGTTATGTGGGTGAAGACCCTTAAAGGGGTAAGTCGGTATTAAATTGATTAATTATTAGGTTCATTTAAGACCCTTAAAGAGCTCATTTGAACATCAAATAAGGGTATTAAATTGATTAATTATTGACTTCAAAAGTTATACCCTTAAGTGCTAGGTTCATTTAATTTTAATAAACCTCCAAATTTTAATAATTTAGAAATTTATTAATTTATCTTTTTAATTAGGAAAGTGAGATTGGTTTTTACCAATTAATCCCTTTTCAATTTCAATCATCCAAAAACGATGATTAAGATCAGAGGTTGCCCATTTCCCTCTTTGAATTAAGCCAAGATGTTAATTAAAGCCAAAATCCTAAAATTACACTTTTGCCCCTAAGGCTCTAATACTTCATACTTTGTCAAATTCAAATCAAATGACTTTGAAATTTTTATAATACCTCATTCATGGGTCAATTAAGACATCAGAGGAGAAAATTTGATTTTTCAAAATTTAATTTAATTTATATAATTATTTCATGCAAAAATGGGATATTTAAAAGAAAATTTGCTAACTTGACCAAGGTGAAGCCTAATCACTTGAAATTTTTACTGGAGGTAGACCTAGAAGAGGGAGCCATTTTGACAAAATTTTATGATTTTTTGAATTTTATTTTAATTATTAGAATTATTTTAAGTTATGGGTATTTATTACATATAAAATATTTTAAAGGGGAAAATTAAAATTTGAATTTTTGTATTTTTGAAACTGTGAGATCAAAAAACCCAAAGAAGCAAATTTTATATTTTTATGGTTTTTCTTTGATTTATTGGAATTATTTTAGTGGAAATCCATTTGTTAGCCTTTAAAAATTATTTTAAGCTTCAAAATTCAATATCTTTAGCTACAAAATCACGAAAAATATTCTAATTGCTTCTAAATGCTTAGAAAACAATTTATAACATTTTCATGAATTTTATAAATTTTGTGATTTTTATGAATTTTTTAATTATTTAAATATTTAAAATAGGCTTAAAATTGAAGTTTTTATTTTAAATGCCATTTTTTATATAAAATTACCCTAGTTACAGAAAACTCAAAAAAAATAAGTTTTTATAATTTTTTGAGTTATATTTTGATCATTAAAAATCATATTAGTGCCAAAAAGGATATTTAACTTAAAAATCAATTTAGGCCATCAAATGCACTCAAAATGCTTTAAAATTTTTATTGGGAGCTCTCTGGATCTTAGAAAATAACGGAGACAAAAAATCAACTCATTTTGATGTTTGTGTTTTCCAAAATTAATTATCTTAGTGTTTTAGGGTTTAGGCAAGTGAGGTTTATTTTGAATGACTTGGCTCATGAGAAATTTTCTTAAAGGTTCTTTGGTCATCATAAATCTTTGAAAATTTTCTTGGATTTTTATAAGCAACATGCAAATTATTATGATTAATTTAAGCAATTAATGTACATAAACTTGAAAAATATGGATCTCCGTCTAGAGGTGTTCTCTGACTTTGGAAAAATCAGGGAATGTTCTCCTTGGCAGAGGCTACAACATGCCAAAAATTCAAGTTATGGTGAAATGCCTATATTCATGGAGAATTAAAAGACTCCTAATGTAAATTAATTGTTTCAAAAATCAAATATGCATCAAATAAACGCAAAATTTAATCCACATTGTTTTCCTCTATTCACTGAGCAAAATGATATTTTTATTTCATTTTTGTGTTTTTTCTACATCAAGATATGGATTTTTGAAGTTAAGGGTCATTTTTTGAATTTTTTAATTCCCTTTTTATCTATTTAAATGCACGATGCCACATCATCCTAGGCAGCTCCAAAGCTCCACACGGCACACTCCTGTTCGATGTCGTCATCCACTTCAGCGCTGGCTTGACCAACAGTTTATGTCCCGAAGCATTGTCCGGCTTCATCTTGACCATCCATCCAATTTATGCTTGATCGAACGATGCTTCATCATCATCCCAGATAGCTTAGCCCTAGAACCATCCATCTTCCAAGCTTGATATCTCTCTCATTTCTCAACCAAATTAAGTGATATTTTTTTTAACATGCTCGTCTAGACTAGAGAAACATATCCATATGGTTAATATGCCATGAAATTAAGCCCAAGAAAATGGAGAATCAAAAGAAGCTCAAGAGGAGAAGAAGTTCAATACATTGGATTTAAGAAGGGAAGCTTCAATCAGAGATGCTCGACATGTTTGTTGAGGTCTAAGGAGGCTAAGGATTGAACCTCTCACTGTGGTGTAAGGTCTAGGTATGAATTCAACCAAGCTTGGTTTTGGGTGTTGGTCTAGAGCTATGTTAGAGGCTCTTTCAGAGGGTTATTTGATGGGGCTTTGCCTTCTCTTGCTGTTGTGAAGGTGTGGGCAGAAGTAATTGGATTTTGGCAGAGTTTTAAGGGATGTCCTATTTCTGCCCTAACTTTTGAGCTCAAAATTAAGGTTACACAGGAGGAATTAGGGCAATGGAGTGATTGGATTGCACTATGGAAGTCTTAAGGAAGCTCAGGGAGTGATTTGGAGGTCTCTCTCTGAGAAAATATTTGTACCCCTCTCGTGGCTGTGGGGGGTAGCTTTTATAAAAATGGCTAAGGGTTGGCTGTCATGGCCAACTGAGGGGTAAAAAATGGTGCTTATGTAAATGGAGAAGAGACTCTAACATCTCATTCGGGTGAGGTGGCCTCTTGATTTGATTTGGGTGAAGTTCAAGAGGAGGTGGTCCTCGGTTTTGGCTTCTCTGGCAACTAGGCCGGCCATCCATGACATGGGGAGGTGGCTAGGAGCTCAAGGAACCTAGGGGAATATGTCACCGCAACTTAATGGGCTAAGGTTTAGTTTTGACAAAAAGATCTTAAGACTAAGCATATTTGGAAAACATATCCCGTAATTTAGGGGGCCATTGGTCCATGGCTCACTTAACTTGGGTTAGGTGAGTTTTGGCTCAGTCTTAGGGTCCAACTGATGGCTGTGGAGTCATTAATTTGATGACTTTGGGGTAGTTAGGCTACATTTAGTGCATGGGTCCAAGTGGGAGCAAATGACCAAAAATTGGGTCTTAGCAAGGTTATCCATGTCAATTGGTCAAAATAAATGTTGCATTTGGTGTAAGTGATTGTAAGGAACAATTTTAGTGAAGGATGAAAAGGGTTTTGAGCTCAATTGGAGGGTCAATTTGAAGAATTTTGGAGATTTGGTCAATTTGGGCATGTTGGGCTAGACTTGGGTCTAGATTGGGTTAACCTTGGGCTAAGTCCAAATTGATAGTTGAAAATGGTCAATAGGAACCTCATGAAGAGTTTTCAACATATATTGGGTGCCACTTTTGGGTTTAAGGAATTCAATTTGATGAGATTAGGTCATGTGACCAAAATTGGGGTTTTGATCTAAATTAAAATTGGGCTGAAAGAATGGGTTAATTGAGCTTGGATTTGGTTTATTTTAGTCATATTGAAGGTGAATTTGAGTTTGGGATTGAAATTTGGGGAGATTGGGATCAAATTGAGGGACATTTGAGCTGAATTTGGGAAAATTTAGGCCTTTACAGGTAAATTTAGGGGTCTTTGTCAAAGATGGTCAAATTGGCCAAATTATGTCATGTGGTATTTTAGAAAAATGTATTTAAGAATATTTGGAATATTTTGGGAATTTTTGGGATTTTTAGAATTTTTGAAATTTTGGACCCATGTGGGGCATTTTGGTAATTTGGCAATTTTTGTTGATTTTGGGTAATTTGAGTGTTTTCAAAAGGTTTGAAATGATTTTTGAACAATTTTGGGTATAGTGGATAAATTTGGGAATTTTGACCAAATTTAGGGTTTCAAGGGTACTTGGTGTAATTTGGGGGAGTTTAGGGCAAAAGGTCAGGTTGAGTATTGTGGGTAAAATTGGGGAACTAACCATCAAAAGTAAGCCATGGACCAATGGAAACCTCATTTGGGTCCTCTATGTACTATTCTTAGAAAAACCCTAGCCTAGGGCTAGTGGGTTTAGGGGATCATCTACATGCGTTTCCCAAAGACTCAAGGGACCAAACTCAAGAAATTCTAGGTTTAGGGTAGTGAGTGATTGTGAGTGAAGTGAGTGCCTTAGCTCTAGACCAACACCCAAGGTCAACCCTAAGGTCAAATAGTTCTATAGGAACTCTCCTTAAGCTTCCCCATAATGACCCAACCTACTAAGTGATAGAGATTAGGACCAATATGTGGAACTTCAAGTTGTGTAAAGAAGAGTTTAGAATTTCTAATAGTGAGGGTGCCTTTTTCTTGTTCTCTAAGAATAGTCAATAGGAAAGTCCTATGGCTAGACCCTAGGCTACTAAAGAGAAAGACTAGACCTCAACCAAAAGTGAGGTCAACAGAATGGACCACCAATAGGTGCGGTGTGCCGAACAATTACACCGCGCGTATTGGCGTTGACCGACAAGATCAACAAAACCAATACAGACTCCCAAGTCAACAGATCTAGAAGAAATGGGTAGAGTTGTGTGTCCTATTTGTTTCCGCTAGGGAATTAGCAAGTAAGTATTTTGATTGAAATCAAGCGGTAAGAACTCTTGCTGGGGATTGGAGAGTGGGTTTTAATGCTGTCAGATTTCAAGTGTTTTTAGAGGATGAGAATCATCATGTAAGTGCTGATCCCAAAGTGGGAATTTAAGATTTAGGTATCAATTTCAGAAGAGAGTCGTAAGTTTTGGACCGACTCTGAAAAATAAGAATCATAATATTGGCATTGATTCTAATGTGAGGATTCAAAATTTAGGTAACGTTTTTAATGGAGAGAGTGGCAGTTATGGACCAACCTTAAAAGGAGGAAATCACAAGTTAGGGACTGATTTCAAAGTAATCATTTAAAATTTAAGTATTGTCTCAGAAGAGAGCGTCGGAAGGTAAGGACCGACCTTAAAAGAAGTGAGTCAGAAGTTAAGGACTGATTTGAAATGAGAATTGACAGGTATGGATCAATCTTAAGAGAGAGTGTTGGAAGGTAAGGACCGTCCTCAAGAGGTAGTGAATCAGAAATTAGTGGCTGATTTTAAGATGAGAATTGACAGGTAAGGGTCAATCTCAAGAGAGAGCATCAGAAGGTAAAGACCGACCTTGAAAGGGGTGAATCAGAAAGTTAGTGACTAATTTGAAATGAGAATTGACAGGTAAGGGACAATCTCAAGAGAGACCATTAGAAGGTAAGGACCGACCACAAAAAGGGTGAATTAGAAGGTAGTGACTGATTTAAAGATGAGAATTGAAAGGTAAGGGTCAATCTCAGGAGAGAGCATCGGAAGGTAAGGACCAACCTTGAAAGGGGTGAATCAGAAGGTAGTGACTGGTTCAAAATGAGAATTGATAAGGTTCAATCTTAAGAGAGAGCATCAAAAGGTAAGAACCAAACTCAAAAAGGGTGAATCAGAAGGTAGTGAATGATTCGAAATGAGAATTGACAGGTAAGGGTCAATCTCAAGAGAGAGCATCAGAAGAAAAGGACCGACCTTAAAAGGAGTGAATCAGAAGGTAGTGACTAATTCAAAGATGAGAATTGACAGGTAAGGGTCAATCTCAAGAGAGAGCATCGGAAGGTAAGGACCGAACTTGAAAGGTTTGAATCAGAAGGTAGTGACTGATTTAAAGATGAGAATTGACAGGTAAGGGTCAATCTCAAGAGAGAGTGACCAAAGGAAAATATGTTGAGATTTTCATACCTATTTTACACTATTTTTTTGATATTACACTTTGAAGAAAGTTATTTTTGATGTTTTGTTGCAAGTAAGAAGAATTATGGTCAGTGGAGCAAAAAAATGCAAAAAGGAGCGAATTTGGAGCGAAAAGGACCAAAATGTGAAGATTTGAACTAAGGTGTCGACCACGAGCCCAACGACGCTGACGGTGAGAATTTTCTGAGACTCCAGCAAAATATTTTAGAAGGCCCGCTGACGGCGCCCTCGAGGCCGCCAATAGCGAGATCGGTGGTTATTTCAAAAGGTGCATTGAATGTGGACAATTTTTGGAGGGATGCTTAGGCAAGTCTTGGGAAAACTCTTCTACAACTTTAAAAGAAGATTTTGGTCAAAAACTGGAGGCTCTGGAGGGGGGAGTTGCAAGTGTTAGAGAGGTTTCAATAGTGTGTAGAGACTTTACTTTAGGGTTAGATTGTGAGGAATTCTTCAGGAGATTGTATGAATGGAGGGAAAGTGAGAGATTTCTTCCTCCTTATCACTTCGAAGAAGAATTTTATGTGCTGTAAAGAAAGGAAGAGATTCAGAGGAACTTCGAGGAGTTTTCTTGGTGAGGAATTGAAGATAAGTGTTATTTACTTGCTGTGGTTTGTATGACTTTGCTTATATATATAAATTCTAAGTTTTGTCGTATCTTCCCCATGAGTACTAAGTAGTTTTCTCTGTCTTTTTCCTTGTCTTAAGATTTGTGAAATGGTGATTTGAATTGGTTGAGCCTTGAAANAATGGTTAAAGTGACCAAATTGGGTCATGTGATAGTTGAGGAAAATGAAATTGGGAATATTTGGGAGGTTTTCAGAATTTTTTCGATTTTATAAATTTTTTGGAATTTTGGGCCAAATATGGGTATCTTGGTAATTTGGTCAATTTGGGGATTTTGGGTAATTTGGGGGAATTTAGGGCAATAGGGTAGGTTGGGTATCTTGATAGAGTTGGATTGCCAACCACAATAAATAAGCCATGGATCAATGGAAACCCCATTTCGTGTCCTCTATGTAGTGGTCTTAGCTAAACCCTAGCCTAGGGCTAATGGGTTTAGGGAACCACCTACGAGAGTCTCCCAAAAGTATCAAGGGAGCAAAGCCTAGAAATTTTGGGTTTAGGGTAATGAGTGATTGTGAGTACTAGTGATTGCAAGTAAGTGCCTTAGCCCTAGACCAACACACAGGGTCAACCCTAAGGATCAACAATTTTAAGGGTGACTCATCTTGAGTTTCCCTCATAGCGACCCAACCTACTAAGTGTTAGAGGTTAGGATCAGTAGGTGGAACTTCAATTTGAGTAGAGAAGAGTTTAAAATTCTTAATGGTGAGGGTTCCTTGTCTAGTTTTCTAAGAATAGTCAATAGGAAAGTCCTATGGCTAGCCTTAGGCTACTAAAAAGGAAGAACTAAACCTCAACCAAAAGTGAGGTCAACAAATGGACCCCCATTAGGCTACTAAAGAGGAAAAAATAAACCTCAACCAAAAGTGAGGTCAACAAATGGACCCCCAATATCTACTAAAGAGGAAAAACTGAACCTCAACCAAAAGTGAGGTCAACAACCACTTTGTGAATACTAAGACCCTTACTCCAATCCTCCCTCAAAAGGTTGAGAGTTTAGAGGTCAAGGAATTTTGTAGTATTGGTTTGAGGGTTCCTTGTCTAGTTTTCTAAGAATAGTCAATAGGAAAGTCCTATGGCTAGACCTTATCTACTAAAGAGGAAAAACTGAACCTCAACCAAAAGTGAGGTCAACAACCACTTTGTGAATACTAAGACCCTTACTCCAATCCTCCCTCAAAAGGTTGAGAGTTTAGAGGTCAAGGAATTTTGTAGTATTGGTTCAAAACAGATCAAATTTTACCATGCTTCTATCTCTACTAATCATGAAAATCATGTAAATTTAGATGATGATCCTAATGAATTAATGGAATTGCCTTTTGGTTACTTCTCTTCTTGTGTGCAAAAGTTAATTCAACAGGGACAATTTCCAAAACAAATGACAAAAGGTAAACTACAACTTTTTGAAAAATTATGGTGTTAAATGTCAAACTCCCAACTAAAAAGAGGGTCTCAGATTTGGTACAGTCGGACCATTTAATGATTCAGGATTTTGCATGGTTGTTATTAGTAAATCAGAAGAGGATTGCGTCAATGTAGATGATGACTCTACCAATCAACTAATAGAGGATGCTCCGCCAGAATTTGAGGAGGAAATCAAGTCAACTGTCGACGAGTTAAAGGAAATTAACCTTGGGACTGAAGAACAACCCCGACCTACCTTGGCATGTTCTTTTCTCACCGATGAAGAATCTTCAAAATTCATCAAACTATTAATACAATTCAAAGATTGCTTCACATGGAGTTGTGATGAAATGCCAGGATTGTCTACAGAAGTTGCAGTTCATAAACTCGGGGTAGATAAAAATATGACGCCAATAAAACAAGCCCCTAGACGAATGCACCTCGAAATAGAACAACAAGTCATAGCCGAGGTGAAGAAATTAATAGACGCTAACTTTGTGCGGGAAGAACAGTACCCCACATGGTTAGCTAACATTGTTCCAGTTAAAAAGAAAAATGGACAGATATGCGTTGTTGTTGATTTCAGAGATCGAAATAAAGCATGTCCGAAAGATGAGTTTTCACTACTAATACCGGAAACGATGGTGGATATCAATTCTACACACAAAATTTTCTCCTTCATGGATGCATCGTTCGGATAAAATGAAATCAAGATGGCTTCCGAGGATGTTGCACTTACAGCCTATAGGACACCGATGGGAATTTTCTGCTTCACAGTGATGTCGTTTGGGTTAAAGAACGTTGGAGCTACATACTAACGAGCAATGACAAAAAAATTTGACAACCTCATTTACAATCCAGTATAATGCTACGTGGATAATTTGTTCATAGAAAATAAAGGAAAAATAGACCATTTGAGGATTGTGTTCGAACGATTACGACAATGCAATCTCAAGATGAATCCTTTAAAGTGCACCTTTGGCTTTACGTCCAAAAAATTTTTAAGATATATTGTCCGTCATCGGGGAATTGAGATCGACCCAGAGAAGATTAAAGCTATCTTGGAAATGCCCCCTTCCAAAACTTTGAAACAGTTACGTTCCTTCTAGGGGAAGTTGGCATATTTGAGACGCTTTACCTCTAATCTCTTACGTAGGTGTCAACTCTTCTCGACATTAATTTAACATGAAGTCAAATTCATTTAGGAAGACAAATGCCAGCGAGCCTTTGAGGACGTTAAACAATATTTAATGACACCTCCAGTTTTTGCAGCACATATCCAAGGGAAACCTTTGATACTTTATACTGTGACTTTAAACCACTCTCTTGAAGCTCTCTTAGCCCAAGTCAATGATGAGGATAAGGAAAACACACTATACTACTTAAGTTGACGTCTAATACTAATGGAAGTAAAGTATCTGCCTACTGAGAAGCATTGTCTAGCTTTGATTTTAGTCGCTCAAATGCTTAGGCATTACATGCTCTCTCATAAAATTACCCTAATCTCAAAAGTTAACTTGTTTCAATATTTGATGACCCGACCAACACTCTCTAAACATCTAGCAAGATGGTCGATGATCTTATTGCAATTTGATATAACTTTTGTTCCCCTCCGTGCTATCAAAAAAAAGATTCTAGCATACTTTCTCGTTGTACACCCATTGCTATCTTAGTCCCCTCTCAATGACGAACTACCAAATGAAAAAGTACTACAAATGGAATTCTCTTATGTGCAATGCTAGGAGATGTACTTCGACGATGCTTCATTAGTCATAAAAGGCAAAGGCTAAGGCACAGTCAAACCAGGCAAAGCAGGGATTGATTTGATCTTTATCACGCCAAATAAAGGTATGTTAAGGATCTCATACCACCTGACAGGACCGTGCACCAACAACGAAACAAATTATGAAGCCTTAATCACTTGGTTAGAGTTAGCAATTTCAATGGACATAATAGATATTGCCATCTATGGTGACTCTCAACTTATCATCTAGCAAGTCGTCGGATAATACAAGATTTTGAAACCAAAACTAGCAGAATACCACCGCTACATGATGAAGCTATTGGAGCAAATCATCTGTGTCTTTCTATCAGATTCCTTGGGGAAAAAATGCGCAAGTCGATGCTCTCAAAAAACTTGCTAAGGAATTGGCATGTTCCCCGGAGGATTCCATTGAAATCACAGTACATGAAAGACAAGTTCTGTCTCTAATTTACCTTGAAATTATACACATGCTTTGAAAAGAAGAAATGATGATTGCAGTTGCGGATATCAACGAAGATTGGTGCAATCCAATAATAGAATATTTACATACTGGAAAGTTGCCGGAAGACAAGTCTGAGGCACATCACATAACAAAAAGGGCTATGTCATATGCCTTGGTAGGTGGTGTCCTCTGCAGAAGATCATTCGACCAGATGTGGTTATGATTCCTAAGCAGGCCAAGACACAAAATATCGTCAAAGAAGTACATGCATGTGTGGTGCTCACGAGTCATCATCAAAGATGAAAATGAAGATCAAAAGACTCAGATATTATTGGCCAGCAATGATGTTCGACTGCATGGAGATAGCTAGAAAATGTCACCAATGCCAAGTGCATGGGGTGGTCTTGCACCAACTTCTAAATGTGCTACACCCAACTGTTGCTTCGTGGCCATTCGAGTGTTGGGGCGCAGACATAATAGGTCCGATAGACTCTCCATCTTCTGAAGGAGAAAAATTTATTCTTGCTGCTACAAACTACTTCTCTAAATGGGGAGAGGCAGTAGTGCTACGAGTGGTTACAGCAAAGCATGTCCTCCAATTCTTCAAAAGCCAAATTGTTTATCATTTTGGTGTAACCCGCAGAGTAATTTCTCATAATGGGATATCATTCAAAAGTATAAAAATCAACAAATTTGTCAAATGACATGGGATAGATTAGAGATACTCTACAATTTACTATCCTAGAGCAAATGGATTGGCTGAGGCCTTCAACAAGACATTGGTATAAATTTTAACGAAAACACTAGATGAAAATAAAAGAGATTGGCACAACAAATTGCTAGAAGCTTTGTGGGCTTACCAAACAACATTCAGAACTCCCACTCAGTGTACACCTTACATGCTCGTGTATGGGTCTGAAGCCATTCTAGCACTAGAAATTCAGACACCGTCTCTCAGAGTCGCAGTGGCCAATCAACTTACAACAGAGGAGAGTACAAAGCTCAGACTTGAAGAACTAGAGAATCTTGAAGGAAAATGACTTGAAGCACATGAACATTTGGAGCTTTATCACGCAAAGATGGTGCAAACTCAAGACAAATTGGTCCGCCAAGGACATTTAAAGTTGGTGACCTCATCCTTGTGCTCAAAAGGCCTATTCTTGCAAGCTGCAAGATGGGTGGAAAATTTGAGCCAACTTAGGAGGGACCATTTGTCGTTGAAAATTTCTACACATGAGGAGCCTACCAATTAGTAGATTTATGGGGTGAAAGACCCATGCTACCAATGAACGGACGATACCTGAAAACTTATTACGCAACTTGATGGTTCTTACTACCACTTTCTTTGAAAATTTTAAAACTTTGATCGTTTTGGGGTTATCTATGTGGCCAAAAGTCTATGACATGGTCCAAAAAAAATTTGTAATTAACCTTAATTGAATGAAGAATTTCAAAGATTACACTGCAATTCTCTTTTCTACCTTTAAGTTTAAATTTAATATTCTACTAAATTAAAAAAATAAATACATAAATAATTAACTTTCTCACAAAAATAAATCAAAATTTCCTCTTACTAAAAAATTTTGTTTTGTTCTTGTTCACGCTACGTTTCAGCTCACGGATGCTTTTGTTCTATCACCTGCCAAAAAAATGTCAAGTCAGAAGCTGATCTTTACCTTCAAGGTTCGCTAGAACCTCACACTTAATGAGGAGATGGTACCACAATGTGGCATTCTTAACTTCAACATGGATTTCAATGAAATCGATATGGGCTACGAAGGTCCTCTAATGGATCTAGTCAGCAGACAAGAAAAAGAGGAACTGCCCTCACTTCTGAAATTTATAGCCAAAAGAAATCCCTCGCTGAAGGGGAAAGAGGTGATAAGACAACACGATCCCATGGAAAGAACCAGTCGTCTATCATCCATGATAGCCACTTCAGCCGAAAACTTGGTTATTGCTAGCAATGGTAGGATACTAATCGCTTCACTACGGAGGACTCAACGGAGAAATGTCAACCATCGTAAGCGCAGATCTCTCCTGAGATAAGAAAAGAGACTTCAACAACAAATATAGAACCAACTCGTCACAATTCCAGAGGGACACATCTATGAACCCGATATGAAGGAAACTTCTTCCAGCCTGCCCACCACAAATGAGGAGCTGGGTATCATCAAGAGCCAGAAGTACCGCCAGTCTTTGATGACTTTGTGCAGGTTCCTCTACTTGCAACGTTGAAATACTGCCACAAGCGTCAGCTACAGGAACTTTTATCGAATGCCCGGACTGTAATGTCCTGCACTTGAAGCATTTCAGCATTGTCAAAGAAAATGACTCTAATGAAGAGCAATCTCAAACCAGCGATTGCCAGATGGAGGGGACATACATCTCGATGGGTACAGAACGATATGACCCACGGTATACTGATCCATATGTTCCAATGGATGTCGAGTCATACATCCCATTAGAGGTAACACCGGCGTCAGTCTGGATTCATGTCAACAATGAAATGAGGGAATGTCCACACCAGCCACCCGTCCTCAGCATAATTGAGTATTATATCATGCAAGGGAAAGAATGTGATAACAAAGTGAGATCTGGTGGAGGGGCCCGGTCGTCTGCCCTCCATGGTAGCTACACCTGTTGGAGGCTTAATAGTCGTCAATAACAAACTACTACTAAGTACTCTACTTTGCAGGACGCAACACAGGAATGCCAGTCACAATAAGTAGAGAGCTTTTCTCCGACAAGAATGCAAACGTGAAAGAGAGATGAACAACTCGCTCACCCCTATTCCTGAGGGGCATATTTATGATCAGATTAGAAAGAAACTTCTGATAGCTTACCCACCATGGATGAAGAACTAGGGTTTGTGGCAGATTCAAACACACTTTCATTTGCAAATGTTTTGTGCAAGGGTTGCGCGACATGCAACGTTGAAATACCGGCCGGGACATCAGCCACGGGCCCGTTTGTAGAATGCCTGGATTGTAATGTTCTGCATCTACAGCACTTTAGTACATTGAAGATGTACACTTCAAGCACCAACAAGTTTCAGACTTAGGATTTCATGATGGATGAACCATATGTTCCACTGGGGACGGATAAGTATGTATCGTGGAGCTCAAGGTTGTACATCTCGTTAGAGGTCGAGTCTCATATTCCAGATCGACTAGTGCCAGTTTGGGTTCCCGCTGATGCTCGAAGGAAGGAATGCCCGCGACAGCTGACAACCCTTGGTATGGTAGAATACTACAAGATAAGTAGAGTAAATAAAAGAGAATTTGAGTTTTATGAAGAAGTTCAAGGAAAGTTGATCAACATATTGGAAGGCCTGGAGTTCTACACCAAGGTTTTCTCTGAGACTGATGAAAGAAGCATTCTAGACTGCATCTTTAATTTAAAATACAGAGTTCAAGCTAACCTTCTCATGAAAAGGACATTTTCAAAGCCAAACAAGTGGATGAGAGCGAAGGGAAGAATCACCATCCAGTGTGACTCTTGTTATAACTTCACAAATGACAAACAGGGGAATCTGCCTGGGATCCTCAGACATAATCAAGTAGATCAGCTACCGCCAACGATAAAATGGATGATTAAAAGGATGGTAAGATGGAATATTCTACCTACTACTTGTATTCCCAACAGTTGCATTATCAATATTTATTTAGATGGTGATTGCATTCCCCCACACATTGACCATCATGATTTTGTGAGGCCTTTCTACATGGTCTCATTTCTGAACAAAAGCAATATTCTATTTGGGAAAGAAATCGATATCATCGGCTCTGGTAAATTTAGAGGTTCTGTGGAGATTCTTCTTCCAGTCGATTCAGTACTTGTTCTCAAGGGCAACGGTGCAGACATTGCCAAACATTGCATTCCAAGAGTACGACACCGTTGGATATCTGTGAATTTCCACAAAATGGATGACAGTAAAATACCATATGGATTCCAACTGGACCCAAAATTGGAGGAGTTACTTACATACGAGCTGTGAGAATGTTGTACCTCTAAGTACATGTGAATAGAACTCTTATCCTGAAGCATGACTTAGAAGGTCTGCTTGATCAGGAGATCAACATACCTGGTACAGAGGGTTCATTTTCTTTCTTTTAAAAGCATGACATGTATCTGATGTATTTAGTCAACAATGTATTCATATCGTGAAATGTTCTCGATATGTTTTGACATGGACTACATAAAGTACCTTTTGAGGCATTATTAGCTTATGTTTGATTTATGACATCTTTGTTGGACCAAATTAATGAAAATTTCTCTCAAGTTGTGCATTTCTGTTAGTTGCCTTTTTGTGCAAGGGATGAAAGCCATGAACCACACGTTGGTTCAGAATTTCAATGAATAAAGGACGAAACAACAAATTTTTAACAATAAATAAAATTTAAAAGAAAGTAATCACCAATAAATAAACAACATAAGAAATTTCTTTTGAAAATTGACCAATTAAAATTAAAACTTTAAAGACATATTTCTGAAATATTAAATGTGATAAAAACAACAAGAAAATGAAACAAATCTGTTGAGTGGATCCTCTCTTTTTTGGAGTTTCATACTCTTGTGCGCGCAACACAACCGTCTTTATCTACATTAACTTTCTTCACATTCCCGCAGAATTTTGCATTCTGCACAAAACCCCACAAAGCTCTACAAATCTTCTACAAAATCAACCTTTCCACACAATACACTTTTACAAGTTCAACACCACAAGCTCTTTATGAATTTTGAATTCTTACGTCTTTAAATCAGTATCTAAACCTTGATTCTCATCTTTTGAGGTCGGCACCTAAATTCCGACTATCTCATCTTCGAATTGATACCTACATTTCAATTCTCACATCTTTGAATTGATACCCAAATTTCAATTCTCACATCTTCGAATTGATACCTACATTTCAATTCTCACATCTTCGAATTCATACTCACATTTCAATTCTCACATCTTTGAATTGATACATACATTTCAATTCCAACATCTTTGAATTGATACCTACATTTCAATTCCCACATCTCGGGATTGATACCTACATTTCAATTCTTACATCTTTTAATCAGTATCTAAATTCTGATTCTCGTCTTTCAAGGTCGATACCTAAATCCCGACTATCTCATCTTCGAATTGATATCTACATTTCAATTCTCACATCTTTGAATTGATACCTATATTTCAATTCTCACATCTTTGAATTGATACCGACATTTCAATTCTCATATCTTTGAATTGATACCGACATTTCAATTATCACATCTTCAAATTGATACCGACATTTCAATTCTCAGATCTTCAAATTGATACCGATATTTCAATTCTCAGATCTTCAAATTGATACCGATATTTCAATTCTCACATCTTTGAATTGATACCGACATTTCAATTCTCACATCTTTGAATTGATACCAACATTCAGTTCTCACATCTTCGAAATGATGCCCACATTTCAATTCTCACATCTTCAAATTGATACACACATTTCAATTCTCACATCTTCAAATTAATACTCACATTCCAATTCTCACATCTTCAAATTGATACCGATATTTCAATTCTCACATCTTTGAATTGATACCCACATTTCAATTCTCACATCTTTGAATTGATACCCACATTTCAATTCTCTCATCTTTGAATTGATACTCACATTTCAATTCTCTCATCTTTAAATTGGTACCCACATTTCAATTCTCACATCTTCAATTTTTTTCTCACATCTTCGAATTGATACCCACATTTTAATTCTCACATCTTCGAATTGATACCTACATTTCAATTCTCACATCTTTGAATCAGTACCTAAATTCTGACTCTTCTTATCTTTTTGGAATTGATGCTTAAATTTCAATTTCCACCTCGGGGTAAGCACTTGCATACTGATCCCCATCCTTTATAAATCTCTGAAATTTCATAACTCAAAACTCACTCTCTGATCCCCAACGAGAGTCCCTACTCCTTAATTTTAATCATGTGATCATCTGCTAGTATCCCCAACGGAAATAAAAGAAATCACACACACAACTCTACACATACTTCCGGGTCTGTTGACTTAGGAGTTGGTATTGGTTTTTGTTGATCTCGTCGGTCAACGCCAATATGCGCGGTGTGCTTGCCCAGCACACCTCACCTATTGGGGGTCCATTTGTTGACCTCACTTTTGGTTGAGTCTAGAAACTTCTTTAGTAGCCTAGGTCTAGTCATAGGACTTTCCTATTGACTAGTCTTAGAAAATTTTAGTTTTTCTCTTTAGTAGCCTAAGGTCTAGCCATAGGACTTTCCTATTGAATATTCTTAGAAAACTAGATAAGGAACATTAGTATCCTAAGGACTAGCCATAGGACTTTCCTATTGACTATTCTTAGAAAACTAGACATGGAACCGTCACCATTAGAAATTCTACCATCTCCTTTACTCAACTTGAAATTCCATATATATATCCTAACCTAAAGAACTTAGTAGGTGGGTTCACTATGAGGGAAACTCAAGATGAGTCTCCCTTAGGACTGCTGGACCTTAGGGTTAACCCTGGGTGTTGGTTTGGAGCTAAGGCACTCACTACACTCATCTAAACTCATAATCACTCACAACCCTAAACTCAAATTTTTAGCCTAGTTCCCTTGATTTTTTTGGGATACTCATGTAGATGGTCCCCTAAACCTACCAGTCCTAGTGCTATGGTTTAACTAAGACCAGTACATAGAGGAACCAAAATAGGATTTCGTTTGATTCATGGCTCTCTTAGGGTGATTATTTACCCAATCCTATCAAAAATACCCATCTTGGCCTTATACCCCTAAACACTCCCAAATTACTAAAATTACTAAAATACCCCTCCAAATATTCTCAGAAAAACTCAATAAATCCCAAATATTCTCAATTTTATTTTTCTCAACTATCACATGACCCAATTTGGCCAATTTGACTAACTTTAACCAAAACCCCCATATTACCCTTTAAAGGCCAAAATTTTCCCAAATTAAACTCAAATGTCCATCAATTTGATCTCAAGTGACCCCAATTCCAATACTAAACGCAAATTAACTTTTGACATGGCCAAGCTAAACCAAATTCAAGCTTAATTGGTGCATGATTTGAGCCCAATTTTGATTTAGGTCGAAACCCCAATTTTTACCATATGACCTAATCTCACAAAATTGTTAAATTGGCCTTGATCATGCCTCAAGTCCATTTGATTTTGGCCTAAATCCAAAATTCTAAAATTTAGCCCCAAATTAGCTAAGTCCCCAAATTCTACCCAATTGATTGCCTTAACTCCCAAATTGGCTCCCACTTCATGTTGAAAACTCTTCATAGGGTCCCTATTGACCATTTACAACAATCAATTTTAACTTAGCCCAAAGCTAACCGAAGATAGACCCAAGCCTAACCCAACATGACCAAATTGACTGAAATTCAAAATTCCCTCAAATTGGCCCTTTAATTGAGCTCAAAACTACTTCCATCCTTCACCAAAGTTGTTTCTTATGATCTTATACACCAAATGCAACATTTATTGGGGCCAATTGACATGGCTAGCCTAGACCAAACCCAAGATTTGGTCATTTGCACCCACTTGGACCCATGCATTAAATGTGACTTAACCACCCTAAAGTCACCAAATTAACTCCATCACAGCCATTAGTTGGACTTAGTGACAAGTTCAAACACCATGAAATCACCTAAATCAAGCCATGGACCAAAGGTCTCCCAAACCAAGGGATATTATTTCCAAAAATTCATGATCTTAAGATATCCTTACCAAATTAGGTATTATTGGACTAAATTGCTGTGACATATTCCCCTGGGTTCCCTGAGCTCCTAGCCACCTCCGCCTGGCTGGTCGGCCAGCCTAGTGGCCAGAAAAGCTCAAAACCGAGAGCCACCCTCAGGGCACCAAACCCAAATCAAAGTTAGAGGCCAGCTCAGCCAAACCATTTGATGGAGCTCCTTTGTCCTTCACCTAAGCAACACAATGCACCCAAACTTATGCTTTGAGAACCACCCCATAGCCATTTTTATAAAAAATCACCTCCATGTCCATGGGAGGTGTGCTAAAATTTCCTTTGAGAGGCCTCTCCAAACTTCCCACATAGCTTCCCTAAGATCCCCTCAGTGCATTCTAACCATTTTGTCCCACCAATTCCCATTGTCGAAGCTCAATTTTGATCTTGGAACCTTGTCAGGAACCAGGACAGAGCCCATTACACCTCCACACTCCACCAAACTCAAATTAACTCTACCCACACCTTCACAACAGTGAAAGAAGCCAAAGCCCCATAAAACCCCCTTCCATAGAGCCTCTAACATAGCTCTGGACCAACACCAAAATCCGGTCGTGATCGAACTCAAACCTAGACCTTACACCAAGACCAGGGACTCAATCCCTAGTCTTCTTGGACCCCAACAAATATGCCAAGACCCTCTAATTGATGCTTCAATTCTCAGAGCAAAGGTATAAAACCTCACCTCATCCCGAGCCTATTTCGATTCTCCATTTAATTAGGCTTAATTTAATTTCATGATTACCGTATGGATGTGTTCGTCTCACTTAGACGAGTCCGTAAGATCAAACCTGAGGTGATTTGGTTGAGTCTAGGCTGAGATCTTAGGGTTTTAGTGTGGACTGTCACGAGATCATTCTATAATAGACGATGACGGGGAGTCGTTTGATCAAGCGTGTATCAAATTGATGGAGGAGATCGAGTAGGACGGCGCTTCGGGACATAAACAACTGGCTGAGTCAGTGCTGAGGTGAATGACAGCGTCAAATGGAAGCACGTCGCATGGAGCTTCTGAGCCATCATAGTTTGAGGTGACACACGCGGTTTAAATAGATAAATAGGGCTTTTTCCTATTTATTAAAATACCTCTAACTTAGAAAATTCATAACTTTGTGTAGAAAAATCACAAAAATAAAATAAAAACACCCTCTTTCTTAGTGATTAGAGGAGAACAATATGGAATAAATTTCAAGTCCATTTAATGCATATTTTATTTTTAATTAATTAAACACTGATTTGAATGTTTTGATTCTCCATGCATATTGGCACTTCTCCATGGCTTGAATTTTTGACATGTTGCAGCCTCTATTAAGGGGAACATCCTCTGATTTTGTCAAAGTCAGAAGAGGCTCATAGACAGAGATCCATATTTTTCAAGTTTTTGCACATTATTTTCTTAAAATAATTATGGAAATTAGCATGTTGATTAAAAAATTTCAAGAAATTTTAGAAGGTCCACAATGACGAGAGAAGCTTTTGGAAATAATTTCATGAGTCAAGTCATTTAAAATATACTTAATTTTCATAAACCCTAAATCATTAAGATAATAAATTTTGGAAAATATAAACATTTAAATGACTTGAATTTTGATCACCACCATGGTTCATGATCCACAGAACTCACCAAAAAAATTTCTTAATATTTTGAGTACATTTGATAACTTAAGTTGACTTTTATAAACATCATTTTTGGTATTTAAATGATCTTTTTAAAAATCAAAATATAACTCAAAAATTTATAAAAACTTATTTTTTTGAGTTCTCTGGGGATCAGGGGTATTTTCTAAGAATAAAATAATATTTAAAATAAAAACTTAATTTTTAGCTTATTTTTAGTATTTAAATAACTAAAAATCCCTAAAAATCACAAAAATAATAAAACTTATGGAAAAGTTCTAAATTGCTTCCTAATCACTTAGGAACAATTAGAATGTTTTTCCTGATTTTTTAAATAAATATATTGAATTTTAAAGCTTAAAAATAATTTTTAAAGGCTAAAAATGAGTTTTCATTAAAATATCAATAAATCAAAGAAAAATCAGAAAAATATAAAGTTTTCTCCTCTGAGTTCTCTGACCTTAGGGAGATCTTTCAAAAATACAAAACTTAATTTAAAAATCAGAAAAATATAAAATTTTCTCCTTTGAGTTTTCTGACTTTAGTGAGATTTTTCAAAAATACAAAACGTAATTTTCATCACTAAAAATTTAAAAAATTATAAAATCTTCTCCTCTAAGTTCTCTAATCTTAGGGAGACTTTAAAAAAATAGAAAACTTAATTTTCTCCATTTAAAATATTTTAAATTTAATAAATACTCTAGAACTTAAAATAATTTTAATAATTTAAATAAAATTTAAAAAAATCATGAAATTTTGTCTAAAAGCTTCTCTGGTCCAAAGTTACCTCCAAAAAAAATTTCAAGGGATTAGGATTTACCTTGGTCAAGTTAGGAATTTTCTTTGAAAAATCCTATTTTTGCATGAAAATAATTATATAAATTAAAAATAAATTTTAAAAAATCAAATTTTCTCCTCTGATATATTAATTGACCCATGAATGATGTAGAATAAAAATTCCAAAGTTATTTGGACTGAATTTGTTAAATTATGAAGTGTTAGAGCCTTAGAGGCAAATGTGTAATTTTGGAAAATTAGCCTTAATTAACATTTAGGCCTAAGTTAAAAAGGGAAATGGGTAACCTCTGATCTTAATCAATTTATTTGATGTTTTAAACATAAGAGGTTCATTGGTAGAAACCAACCTCACTTTTCTAATTAAAAAGATAAGTTAATAGAATTCTAAATTAGTAAAACTTGGAAGTTTATTAAAATAAAATGAACCCAGGACTTAAGGGTATGACTTTTGAAGTCAATAATTAGTCAATTTAATACCCCTATTTTGATGTTCAAATAAAATTTAAATAATGAATCATGTTCACCTAAAGCTTTATCTTTTCAAAGCTAATTAAGACACTCACCTAAGTCTTAAGGGCTTAGTAGTGACTTAGATTAAATCAAGTTTCATTTAAATGAGGATTAGAAAAGTAAATATCATTGAAAATTAAAAAATCTTTCAAACATTACAAGCCCAATTAGGGTTAAAATTTGGCTTAGTGTTCCAACAACACTAACTTGCCTTTTTAAGGGTCTTCACACACATAATTCTTAAATTAAATCACAAGTGATAATTACCCTATTCTTAGGGATAATTGAGATATCAATGTTCACTGAGCATTAAGGGTATTTACACATAATAAGTTTAAAAGAACTTGGGATTTTCCACCAGGCAGCGAGAGAGTAGCACGGACCTGTTTCTTTCTCTAGATCTATTGGATACCTCGGAGATCTACTCAACTTAATATGTTTTGTTTGGCAACATCATCCTTAACTAAACTCCTAAGGACCCACCAAGAAATGACATAAGGTTAAGAAAACTACCAAAAATTTACTATTCCTCCTCTCTATAAACTGCCTTAACATGCATTTTAAGCTTCAGGTGGTGGAACGAGAAGACTCGTCATGTACGCTTTTATAGTTTTCAGCGTTGTCTTTCTTGTACTTTCATACTGTACTTTTATATCTGTAAAATTTACATGCTAAACAACGATGCCACCCTGCATGAAAACTAAAACAATCAGAATAGCCACAAAATCAAAACCAAAACCAAAACCAAAACAAAAACTAAAATCAACCAAGATAAAAGTCACCGCCACAACATTCAAAATATAAAACAACTCAAAATTTAATCACAAACATCACACAAAACTACAACTTCAACTAAATTAAGATGTCTCTATCGGATGATCACGAATCCCTCGGAGGAGGTAACCAACGGTTGCTAACAAGGCTTCTCACGGTCTAAATGAAATTATGGAACTCATTAAGTTGAGTTTAGTAGTTCATTTGGACATAGTGATTCCAATAGAAAATAGTGGTGCCGGGACGATGAAACCGTGGGATCTTGACCGGTGTCTTTTCCCACGATCTAAATGAAATTATGGAACTCATTAAGTTGAGTTTAGTAAGTTCATTTGGACTAAGCTATGGTCTAAATGAAATTATGGAACTCATTAAGTTGAGTTTAGTAAATTCATTTGGACTAAAGTTAATCTAATAGAAAATAGTGATGCCGAAACGAGGGAACCGTACGATCCTAACCAGTGTCCCTCTAATCAACTTAAATATCCCCCTATAAAATTTAAAGAACTTTAACCATAGGGGCACCTGATTTAACATTATAACTTCACACACTAGAAAACTCAAACTCGTCACGACAAGGAGCTTGGAGCTAGCATTCTGGGCAGCACGACCATCATTAACAACAAAACATGTCTTCCCCAACTAAACCAATCTTCCTTCCATAGAATTAAACAACAAAGTCATAGGTCTTCGAGGTTGCTTGTTTATGCAACATAAATCCTCACCTTATCTTTAGGCCTTGTACAACCCTGCTATACAATATTAGCCCTAACTCGTCTTAAAATTCCAAGGTTTTCGTCTTTCACGACCTAAATCCTCACTTCTTCCAGACTATTTGTTTGATCGTTTCACACGAATGTAAGCCCTAACTAATAAAATTGGCAGGATGAAACATTTAAATTTTTATCCTCAAAATTAAAGCCAAACATTAGAATAGCTTGGGAAGTCACCGAGGTTCTCCTCTGGATCCATGACATATCCTAGTTCTTCCTCCTTTGGTGAGGATTTGAACCAATCCCCTTTCACCCCTCTACGTCCGATCTCATTGAAAATTCCTACCCTTTAAAACTCCTTGAAGATAATATTTCTTGATTTTTATCGAGAGACTTTTTAGGTGACCTTGGTATTTTAAGATGTAATTAAATGTAGGGGCTTGCCCTTGTAGGAAGTATGTCTGAACCTAGCTTAATATAAACCCTATTTAATTCTTTATATTAAATAGGGGAACTTGTCGGCAAATATAACGCAGACCAAACAGACGTCATACTTTTCTTAGTTTATTTGATCGAGCCTCATCCTCAAGTCTTGTAGACCAAACGGATGTCATATATTCCTTAGTTTATTTGATCGAGCCTCATCCTCAAGTCTTTAGACCAAACGGACGTCATACTTTCCTTAGTTTATTTGATCGACCATCATCCTCAATTCTTGTGTCTAAACGGACGTAATATATTCTTTAGTTTATTTGATCGAGCCTCATCCTCAAGTCTTGTGTTTATCCTTCGGGAAAGATACAGGATTTGAGGTATAGTGCTCTTTATTTTAAACTATGAAAAATATGGGATCAATTTGATTTCATACTTTTCTAAAACTTTAACGTCCATCCGAAGCGGGCGACGGGATTTCGATTTTGGTGACCGACAGCTTCTTATGAGCAACTCCCCACCAACCTTAAAATAGCTCTGACACCTATCAACTCTCATTTCGAATCAGTCACTACCTTTTGACTCACCCCTTTTGAGGTCGGTCCTTACCGACTTACCCTCTCTTTTTTAGATTTACCATTATCTGTCAACTCTCATTTTAAATCAGTCACTACCTTATGATTCACCACGTTTGAGGTCGGTCCTTACCTTCCGACGCTCTCTTTTTGAGATTGACCATTACCTATCAACTCTCATTTTAAATTACTCACTACCTTTTGATTCACCCCTTTTGAGCTTCGTCCTTACCTTCCAACGCTCTCTTTTGAGATTGACCATTACCTATCAACTCTCATTTTGAATCAGTCACTACCTTCTGATTCACCCCTTTTAAGGTCAGTCCATACCTTCTAACGCTCTCTTTTTTAGATTGATCCTTACCTTTCAATTCTCATTTTTGAATCAGCCCTTAACTTCTGATTCACCCCTTTTTGAGATCGGTCCCTAGCCTCTGACACTCTTTTTTGATTGATCCTTAACTTTCAATCCTAATCCAGGAATCAGTCCTTAACTTCTGATTCCTTTCTTTTCACGGTCGATCCCAAACTTCCGAATCTCTTTTAGAAATAATACCTGATTTTTAAATCCCTTGAGGTCAGCACTTACACACTGATTCCCATCCTCTATAAACTCCTAAAATCACATAAATCAAAATCCACTCTCCAATCCCCAACAAGAGTCCCTACTTCTTGACTTTGATCAAGTATTCACCTGCTATATTCCCCAGCAAAAGCAAATAACACACATAATCCCACACTCCTTCTATGTCTCTTGACTTAGGAGTTTGTTTTGGTTTTGTTGAGCTCGTCGGTCAACACCAATACGCGCAGTGTGCTTGCCTAGCACACCCCACCTATTAGTGGTCCATTTGTTGACCTAACTTTTGGTTGAGGTTTAGTCTTTCTCTTTAGCAGCCTAAGGTCTAGCCATAGGACTTT
The DNA here is from genome assembly GCA_002079205.1 of Phalaenopsis hybrid cultivar. NCBI lineage: Eukaryota > Viridiplantae > Streptophyta > Magnoliopsida > Asparagales > Orchidaceae > Phalaenopsis > Phalaenopsis hybrid cultivar. The sequence continues at coordinate 78,206 of JXCR01147675.1, forward strand.
TGTATTGACTATTCTTAGAGTACTAGAAAAGGGCACCCTCACCATTAGAAATTCTAAACTCTTTTTTACTCAACTTGAAGTTCCACATATTGGTCCTAACCTCTAGCACTTAGTATGTGGGGTCATTATGGGGGAGCTCAAGGAGAGTTCCTATAGGGCTATTTGACCTTTGGTTTGACCTTGGGTGTTGGTCTAGAGCTAAGGCACTAACTTCACTCACAACCACTCACTACCCTAAACCCAGAAATTTTTAACTTTGGTCCCTTTAGCCTTTGGAAAACTCATGTAGATGGTCTCCTAAACCGACTAGCCCTAGGCTAGGGTTTAGCTAAGACCAGTACATTGAGGACCCAAATGAGGTTTCCATTGGTCCATGGCTTACTGTTGGTGGTTATTTCCCCAATTTTACCAAAAAATACTCAACCTGTCCTTTTGCCCCTAGACTCCTCCAAATTCTAAGTACCCTTGAAACCCTAAATTTGGTCAAAATACCCAAACTAGTTCAAAAATTATTTCAAACCTTTTGAAAATACCCAAATTACCCAAAATCACCAAAAATTGCCAAATTACCAAAATACCCCTTCTTAGCCCAAAATTCAAAAAATTCCAAAATTTCGTAAAAATTTGTAAAATATTCCAAATATTCATAATTTTATTTTTCTCAACTACCATATGACCCAGTTTGGCCAATTTAACCATCATTGATCAAAATCCCCAAATTGCCTTTAAAGGCCCAAATTTCCCCAAATTCAACTCAAATGTCCATTAATTTGATCCCAATATTTCTAAATTTCAATCTCAAACTCCAATTCACCCTCAATGTGACAAAAATAAACCAAATCTAAGCTCAATTGGCCCATACTTTGAGCCCAATTTTGATATAGGTCAAATTTTTGGCACATGACCTAATATCGCCAAATTGAATCCATAGCCCCCTCATTTGGCCATGGTTTATGTTGGAACTCTTTTTAACATTCCTACACATAAATTGACCATCAATTGGCCTTGTTGAAGTCTCATTTTCATTTAATTTCAACTTAAGTCCAAAATCCCCAAATTGCCCCAAATTGGCTATGTCCCCAAATTTCACCAAATTGATTGCTTTAATCCCAAAATTGTCACCCAATTCATGTTGAAAACTCTTTATGGCATTCTAATTGACCATTCTCAATAATCAATTTGGACTTAGCCCAATGGTATCCCAATCTAGACCCAAGTTTAGCCCAACATGCCCAAAATGACCAAATCTCAAAATCCTTCAAATTGACCCTCTAATTGAACTCAAAACCCTTTTCATCCTTCACCAAAATTGTTCCTTACAATAAGTTACACCAAATGAAAGATTTATTGGAAAAATTCACATGGCTAACCAAGCCCAAAAAAAATTTTTGGTCATTTGCTCGCCCATGGACCCATGCACTAAGTGTGGCCTAACCACCCCAAAGTCACAAAATTAATGACCCCACAGTCATTAATTGGGCCCTAAGATTGAGCCAAAACTCACCTAACCTAGGCTAAGTGAGACATGGACCAGTGGTCCCCTAAATTAAGAGATTTGATTTACATATTTGCTTAATCTTAAGATCTTTTTGCCAAAACTAAACCTCAGCACATTAAATTGTTAAGACAGATTTCCCAGGGTTCTCTGAGCTCCTAGGTACCTTCCCCTGCCATGGCCGGTCAGCCTAGTCACCGGAGAATCCAAAATCAAGAGCTAACCCCTCTTAAACTTCACCAAATTCAAACCTAGAGGCCACCTCACCCAAATGAGATGTTGGAGCCTCTGCCCTCCACCTAAGCACCACATTGCACCCCCCCCCAATTGGCCATGACAGCCACCCTTATCAATTTTTATAAAAGCTCACCTCCACGACCATGGTGGTAGTGCTGAAATTTTCTCAGAGAGAGCTTCCCAAATCACTCACAGAGCTTCTTTGGATCCCCACTGTGGAAGCTCAGTTTTGAGCTTAAACTTCTTTCTAAGCCCAAGAAAAAGCTCAATCCACCTCCACAGTCCACCAAAACTAAATTACTTGTACCCACACCTTCACAACACTGAAAGAAGACAAAGCCTCATCAAATTCCTCTTCCACAGAGCCCTTAGTATAGACTTTGATCAACACCTGAAATTAGCCTAGGTTGAATTTGGGCCTAGGCATTTCACCATAACCAGAAGCTCAATCCCTAGCCTCATTGGACTCCAACAAGCGTGCCAAGCATCTCTGATTGAAGCTTCTCTTCTCAGAGCAAAGGTGTTGAACTCATCCTCATCCCAAGCCTCTTTTGATTCTCCATTTGCTTGGGCTTAATTTCATGGCATCTTAACCATATAGATATGTTCCTCTTGTCTTGACAAGCATTTTTTAAAAAAATTCATTCAATTTGGTTGAGATATGAGGAAGATATCATGCCTTGAAGATGGACGGTTCTCGGGCTAGGCCATTGGGGACAAAGACGGAGTACCATTTGATCGAGCGTGTATCGGATGAATGGTCAAGATGAAGCCGGACAACACTTCTTTACATGAACTGCGAGATGTGTGGCTTCTAGCGTGGATGGCAGTGTCAAATGGGAGTGCGCCGTGTGGAGCTTCGGAGCTGCCTAGGATCTAGTCAGCATCGCGCATTTAAATAGATAAATATGGATTTAAAAAAATCAAAAAAAGTCCCCTAACTTTAAAAATTCATATCTTGGTGTAGAAAATTTACAAAAATAAAATAAAAATACATTTATACTCAATGAACAGAGGAGAACAATGTGGAAATAGTTTGAAGTCCATTTGATGCATGTTTTATTTTTAATTAATTAAACACTGTCTTGAGTCTTTTGATTCTCCATGCATATATGCATTTTACGATAGCTTGAATTTTTGGCTTGTTGAAGCCTCTGTCAAGGGGAACCTTCCCTCATTTTTCCAAAGCCAAAGGAGACCCCTAGACATAGATATATATTTTTCAAGTTTATGCACAATGTGTGCTTAAATTAATCATAATAATTAGCATATTGCTTAGAAAAATCCAAGAAAATTTTGGAAGGTTTACTAAGACCAGAGAACTCTTAGGAAAATTTTTCATGAGCCAAGTCATTTAAAATGCACCTAATCTTCATAAATCTTAAATCATTAAGATAATTAATTTTGGAAAATATAACAATCAAAATGACTTGATTTTTAATCTCCACTATTTTCTAAGATCTATAAAACTCTCCATAAAAATTTCAAAGCATTTTAAGTACATTTGATGGCCTAAATTGATTTTTCAAGGTTAATATCCTTTTTGACACTAAAATGATTTTTTAAAGATCAAAATATAACTCAAAAAATTATGAAAACTTGTTTTTTGAGTTCTTTGTGATCAAGAGAATTTTATAAAAATAAAATGGTATTTAAAATAAAAACTTCATTTTTAGCCTATTTTAAAATTTTAAATAATTCATAAAAATCACAAAAATAATAAAATTCATGAAAATGTTCTAAATTGTTTTCTAAGCACTTAGAGATAATTAGAATATTTTTTCTGATTCTATAAATAAAGTTATTGTATTTTGAATATTAAAAATAATTTTTAAAGGATAAAAAATGGATTTCCACTAAAATAATTCCAATAAATAATTAATACGCTTTGAGCTTCTCATAGTTCTTTGAGCTTAGGAAGATTTTTCAAAATGCAAAACTTAATTTTCCCCATTTAAAATATTTTATACATAATAAATACGCTATATCTTAAAATAATTCTAGTAATTCAAATGCAACTCAAAAAATCATGAAATTTTCTTCAAATAGTTCTTTGGTCTAGGTCTACTTCTAATAAATATTTCAAGTGATTAGGCTTCGCCTTGGTCAAGTTAGCAAATTTGCTTTGAAAAATTCTATTTTTGCATGAAAATAATTATATAAATTAAATTAAATTTTGAAAAATAACATTTTCTATTCTTATGTCTTAGTTGACTCATGAATGAGGTAGGATAAAAATTTAAAACTCATTTAATTTGAATTTAATAAATTATGAAGTGTAAGAGTCTTAGGGGCAAAAGTGTAATTTTAGGAATTTGACCTTAATTAACATTTAAAATGCTCTGATAAGTTTATAGGGTGAATTATTAAGCATTAGGGTGTTCATAGGGTGAATTATTAAGCAACATAATAAGTTTAAATGAGCTCGAGACCTTTCACTAGGTAGTGAGAGGGAAGCATGGACATGTTTCTTCCTCCTAACTTGTTGGATGCCTCAAAGGTTTACTAAACTTAATATACTTTGCTTAATAAAATCATCCTTAATCAAACTAATAGGGACCCACCAAGATATGACCTAGGGGTAGGTAGGTCGCCAAAACTATACTTTCTTGCTTCATATAAAATGCTCTGACATGCATTTTAAGTTTCAAGTGGTGGAACGAGAAGACCCGTCAGGTACGCTTTTTATAGTTTACAGTGCTGTCTTTCTGGTACTTTTTATACTTGCAAAACTTGAATGCTAAACAATAATGTCACCCTGCATGAAAACTAAAACTATCAGGATAGCCACAAAACCAAAACCAAACCTAACATTAAAATCAACTAAGATAAAATTCACCCTCACAACATTCAAAATATAAAACAACTCAAAATTTAATCACAAATATCACACAAAACTACAACTGCATATGAAATATTTTCCTTTCCTTTATGTATAATTTCCAATGAAATGTTAGATCTCTTTACATGTTTTTGTCCGCACATTCTGAATTTTTTTTTTCCCAGATATAAGAGCCATCTATGTCTCCTATTCATGTTTTTTTTATCTCTTGAGAAATCATCATAATCCCTACGTAACTTATTTCAATATTTTTAACCGTAAATTTAATAAAATAAATGGAGGGCAGTAAATTAGATGCATTGTGGATCAACCATACACACACACATATACACAAATGCATGTAAGTTCAATGAAATTAAAATTCTATTTTATGAGCACTAACGTACATTTTAATTTCTTAGAAGGATATTTGGAAGGTTTAGCCATATTTAAGATACTTTGCATTACTTTCTTTTCAACTTACAGCACATAAATCATGGTGTGGGAGCCCAGTGCCTACCAGCTGCATCACAATCACGAGAAGGATGCATCTCAAAATCTTGTCCCTTAAACTAATCTATGGCATCAAAACAGGCTTAAAATATATAATGATGGCCTAATTAAGCCAAATCGATCCAAATCTCCAACTAACATCATAATATACTTCCTTAATCTTTTTATAAGCAAACAGCCATGGCTTAATCATACATCTTAATTATTAGTTAACCTTTTAATTATTAATACTTACCGACACCTAAACCTTTACATCATACAGGAGCAAGCGTGCACGTGCTCTGACAACCATATGATATTCAAAAGAAGCAAGGGCGCACAAAGCTCTGCTAAATATTTAACTAATTTTAAATCTTACATTATATACAAGCACAATTATTTTGATAGGGCGTTAGCAATGCGCCTAACATAATGCATGACAATATATATATATATATATANAGCATATTGTTGGTATCCTTGCTGTCAATAAGGATTAATTTTGCATTCATTGGTGAGAGTATGAATCAAATGATTTTGGTAGGCATAAGGCCTCATTGGAATTATTTTTATTCTAATCTTAGTAATTTTAATTTTAGTTTTTAAAATATCATTGATATTTTTATTTTTTTATTTTTAAGAATAAATCAGTTTATTCACATTTGCCTGTCAACCATTGCTGATCATTTTTTGTGCTAATCGGTGACCACCAAAATAAAATAAAACAAAATTCATTTTAAATTAAAATATAAATAAATTAAAATAAAATAAAAACACAAAAGTGATCCCTTTTTATATATAGATCATTTGATCATTTAAATTCCTTGCCCACAATCGATCTCTATTTTTAATTTTTTACCTACAAGCACTAACTGTTAGTTTTCTTTGTTAATCATATTTGAATAACGATAAAACTTGTAACTTATTTCTAGCGCATAGTTTAGTATGGTTTATGAGACACATTTTGGTGAAGCTCGACTATATAGGAGTATTAATGTGCACTTAGTTTCCTTTTTGCTTTTGAACAATAAATTTCTTTTTCATCCGTAACGTGAACTTCATAAAATTATTTAGCTATATTAGAGATTTTAACACTATCAATTGGCCCCAAAGAAAATAAGAAGTCACAGTGAAGGCGCATATGAAGACTAATCAACACCAAATCAAAGTAAAAGTTGCAGCATGTATTGAATTCGTAAAATGTCTCGAAGGACTAAGGTGAACAATCATCCAATGTATGGAAATTAATGCTCCACAAAGCCAAAGGAATCAAGCAAAATCATAATCATGAGCACCTCATTCCGAATTATCATAGTATGTAGAGGTACCGGGCTATCAGCATTTAGGCAGAACATATATATCGTGATATATTTTTTTCAATTTACTTCAAGACGCAATGTGGCCTAATTCAATAACTAATTGTATTTTGCTAAAAGTGCATGTAGTTTCATCGCAATTGAGGTACATAAACAATCGAAACTAGGATCATTACACCTAATTAAGGCTAAAAATATGCAACTATTATTGTATGTGTATGTATATATACGTGCTTCTAACCTAGCTCGCCCTACTGAAAGCGGCTAGCAAGTAACCCAAGTAAAGAACAAACAAATATATAGTAAAGAACAACCATCACTCGAAGAATCATAAATAATAAGAAAATAAACATGCACGAAGCTAGTGAGCTTGGCTTTGAGCTCCTTAGATTCTATGCGCATAGGAAGCACATATTTACAAAAAGCCTTATAAAATATTTTTTTTCATCCATTTCAACTAAAACTGACTTATAGTTAGAATCAAAACAAGAGAGAGCACCACAACATTAGACTTTACAAAAAGCTCACTTTCATTAGTTAAATTGGCTTAGAGCTGAATTCAACTTCTTTGCAACATCTTCCACTGTGATGAAGCAACCCACTTCAACCTAGGAATATAAAATAAAAGCAAAAGTGTTTGTTATAAACCTAGACATTTATTTATCTATATCCATGCAATCTGGCATATAAAGGTGCATCATATATAAAAGAATTTCATGCACTTTTTTAATATTATTAGCATTAATATTAATTTATTAACGTTGATATAGAACCTAAGAATAACTTGATGGTCTATTTTGATCAATTTTCACAATTTTAATAAAGTTCAATTATTGATTAAATTTGGTAAAAAATGATAAGCTTATAACTTTCCTTAATAAAACATTGTTTAACCTATTTATTTGTAAAATTGATTTGTTTATTTTATTCCAAGTTATAGTATACATGCTCAGGAAGTTATATTTAAATTGATCCTTATCACTTCTTAAAACTGATGAATATTTCTATCACACAATCTAGACAATTTATTATGATGTTACCTTTGCAAATTTATTGTATAACCAAATTGAGTATAAATCTTATGAGATTTCATATCTTATTAAGTTTCTTGGTGTATATAAAGGTGAATAGTTTTGATTTTTTTTAATACTCTACTACTTAAAATAAATTAAAGAATCCATGAAATGTATCACTATAGCATGCAAATAAATGATAAAAATATGCTCCCTTATAAGTATGATTCATTATTAAAATATGTTGCTTTTACAAAAATGATTAATTAGATTCTTATTTGGCAATAATCCTAATCAAACCCACAAAGTCAGGAAAAATATGGGATGAAATATATTATATAACAATTCTCTCACTCATAAGATGAACCCACATTAAAACCAATCAGAAGCATCAAGCACACAAGGGAAATACTTTTAACACACAAAATCTAAAGATAATATATATTGAAAATATGTTGACTTAGAGTATGTGAAAATGCTTTAACATATACTAGAAATTGTGGGCTAATAATGTAACTTTTTAATAAAATCATGAGGTTAAACATGTGTTGATTTGATTCGATATTAATAAAATAATTGATTTTTTTCATGTACCGTAAAAGAGCTGTTGATAATTTGTTAGTTTCAATGGATACAAATAACATTTATCATTGATATAATAAAAAAATACTGACCTATATAAAATTTTACTGATATCTAGTTATATTGTTGTATTATAAATATACTTATGAGTCCAACAAATTTAATATACTTGCCTGTGCAGCCAAAGTGATATCAAGAAAGGAGGACCCATGAAGGAAAGTCACAGCGCTTAAGTTGCTGACCACGAGGTGGAGCTCTTCAATACAAGAAACCAACTTAGCCAAAACTCCCTTATGATTTGCACAGTGTATATTCACAAGCACCGCCTTACCAAAAATCTTAATCTTTATCTCATGAGGTAGGAGTTTCTGATGACATGAAATGTTATTAATAACATTGTTATTCTCCACATAAGATATAGGGCTTTCACAATCATCAGAGTGATCCTGACATGGCTTCATGTTCATTGTGGCAATCTCCAATTTATTTCGCTCAAGCTTATCTTTTTCAAGGTTTTTCACCCTATCTTCAAGCTCTTTGATATGCTTGACTGCATCTCCAAGAACAGAAGCTTTATCCATCTGGTGTATGGATGAGTAAGGGAAATTAATAAATAGGTCAAGGTATGATAGAGTTAGCTGAAAGAGAACTCACCTCACGAAATGTTTGAATAAACTGATTGGAAGTAGATATAATAGAAAGTGCACATCATTACTCACTAAAAAAAACAAAAATAGATTTAACTCATTCACTCATAGTATGTTAAAGTAGCAATATGTATCACTCAAAGAATTAAAAGTATCTCTTTATATATAATAAAATATAAAGAGTATAGTATAAGAGGAATTTGAATTTTTTTTTTAGTAATTTATATCTATAAGAAGTGCATCCTGAAAATATGCTTACTTGAGGGTACAAAAAAAAATTCTCATTAGAAATAATCTTTCTATCCACTGATGATTTTGTGCATGTGTTTGTCTATTGTGTATTACAAATGTGGTATAAAAGAAAAAGCAAGTGCCATGTGAACTCAAGAGTTGTTGAGCAAGAAAATAATAAGCTTGAAAAGAATTATTCTCTCTTAAAAAGTTATAGTACTTCACAGCTTAATCTATTTTTCTATTGATTTAAAAATCAGCCATTTATAAGAAAGACTTATAATAATTAGCTAGTCAACAAATTCTTAACAAACATGGTTCCAAAAAGGCACATTTAAGTATTATTGTAGTGGACATTTTACGTTAAATTATGTAAAAATTCTAAGAAAATTATGGAGCGGAACATATTATGCAAAATCTAATATGTACAAAGAGGAAAATGCACTTTACGAAACTTGTATAGATATCAAGTATTTCTATCAACTCTATTTATTAGCATAATACAGAAAAGTTCTAAATAGAGCTATAACCAGTATAAGCCAAATAGCTATATAAGATTACTTGGAGCTTTAAAACTATTGTTCATTATGTTTTGAATTATTAAAATGCTACTTCATATATACATTGATTTGGTTTTTCAGAAAAATAGATAAAATCCACAATTATTATTAAAAAGAAAGTACAGTTAAAAAACTTCAATTGGTTTAAGAGGTATACTTTTTATTTCTAAAATATAAATTTTTTATTTGAAAACTGATAGCTGTGGCATGAAGCAATTATCTTCCTCCTTTCATGGAGCATATATTAGATACATTATAGATGATAGTCGTGGCATGAAGCAATTATCTTCCTGCTTTCATGGAGCAAATATTAGATACATTAGAAGTATCTATGTTTAATGTTGTGGATTACATGGCATCCAGAGATTCACATGTAATATTTTTCTTTTTTCATGAACATTATTAAAATTTTGAACATACTTTAGATATTATGGAATAATTTTTTTCTTATGAAAAGATATTGTAAAAAATGTGAAATAACATGAACTAATCAATTTATCTATAATTGGAAGCTATGTTCTTAAAAAATGTAGTTAAATGACCAGTGACAATGTTGATCGCTTTCTTAACTATTGTTATATTGACTGTAAGCGATAATTTTTACATATTGTGACTAAATTTTAAATGCTATTATTGTTTACTTAAATCGTGATCAAAATATCTTTTAATTACACCTTTCTAATTAACCATTGTTTAATCATTAAAATTAGAATAAGTGATTCTATTAAGTTTTGGTGAAATATAGCTATGAATGAAATCGCATTTTAATTAATAGTTGAGACTAAAATAATTTATCAAACTCATAAAAAATAAAGAAAACAGAAAATGTATTTATTGAAAAAAATATGGAGAAAGTTAGAAAAAGGGTGATTGAAAAATATTTCTTTTGAGATTTCAATTCAAAAACCAAAAAAAAAAAGTAACAACGCCCAGCAATACGTTACTATATTTTAACACTCTTATTGAGCTTTTCTAACAGTTATATTTCCGTCTTAAACTAAAAATAAATAAAAAAATAAAAAAAGATCAGGAAGGTTTAATGAAATAGAATCCGTGAAAGGCTCACTTGATTTCTTTATGGATAGAAAAAATATTTTAGGAAACAATGATTAAATCTTCATTATATTTTATGACCACATGAAATTCTTATTTGTGAGAAGTTTTAAAGATGTTTTCGGAGCTTAAAACCGACATTTATTTCTGATAAATCCAACCAAATGAAAAAAAAGTTTAGCTAATTTCACCTATTACAAAATTATATTTCTTATAACTCCAAGCAATAAGAAGATATTTCATGTACCTTCTTAAGACCAGGAATGATAGCCGCAAGTGCTACGAACCTTTGGCTAAGCTTCTCCCTTCTCCTTCTCTCAGCAAGAATGTGATCAACGGAAGAATTAGGTTGCCCTATGCCCATCCTCATCTTCTTCCCCTCAGTTTCACCATCAACCATACCACCTTTCCTTCTAATGCTATCTTTCGGCATATCAGCCTGATCATAGATAACATTTGCAGCTTGAGATTGGTTAAAAGACAGAAGTGGGGCATCAGGCACCAAAAACAGGCCATGTTGATCAGCTTTGTATATTCCATTAGAAGCTTTCATGGACTTTTCCAGAGAGTAAGCTGACGGGTACGAAGTAAAACTTTTTGATGATGTGATAGAATGTTGTAAATCGTTATCATATGAAGTTGATATTAGTTTTTGGGGGCTGAAGTAACTCAGCGTGCTCAGTTCTTGCTGCATGATGAAATCTGATGCATCATCCAAACCCTATAAATAATTGCACAGTATGCTCAGCTTTTGGTTAAATTTAGTATTATGTGAAGAAAAAATTGATGTTTCACTGGCACATAAATTATGGGAAGAAAAGCAAATGATACATAAACCTAGTAAAATTTATTTGAGAGGAGGAAGAAACTTATTCTTGAACTATGAAAGAGATATTTATTTATTTATTTGCCATGAGAATAATATATAACTCTTTTAATTCTGCCTTACAATTAGATGGAGGTTTCTTATAGTTCAGCAAACGTTGTCTTCTATATAGTGATGAATTTGGCTCAGTATATACTCAGCCATTTTTTTTATAAAATAAATTAACTTTGCTTCTTTATGATCTTACCGATTCTGAAATCCAGTGTAAAGCTGATCTTGACTCCATTCTTCAAAAAGCGCACCTTGCCAGTAGAACACCAAAAATATTATTAATTACTGCTGATCGTTAATAAAATATAACTCTATTTTTTGTGCTAGGCTTTGAAATATAGCGAAATTAATCCTAAGCATATACATTGCATATATTAAAGAGAAAAATCAATTTATAATGACAAGAACATATTGAGAAAAACCCTCGATCAGTACTCTTAACTGTTCAAATATGCAAAGAATTTCGTTTCACCTAAGAAAGCATTTCATGGAACAGCTTTTAAGATTACCTTCTTGAATATATATCATGTACTTCATATGAAGTTATTATTTCCATAAAAGCCGAAGATAACAAGATGAAGAATAGAGTACAGGCAGAAGTATTTTTTTCTGATTTTATGATCAGTTTCTACGAGAAGTTTTTTTCTAGTTATGATAAAACTTGTTCAACCTTGAAGCTAGAATAAAAAGCCCGGCAGAAATCAAGGAAATACACGTGAGAACGCTCATAAAATTTTCTTGTTACCTGAAGAACAGAAGGAGAGCTGATGAAGGAAGCCTAACCTCAAAAACCTAGTTCTTCCCTCCACAAACTACTAAGCGACCAAGGCATTCCCTGCTTCCTGTATAATACAATTAAAGAATATAAATAAATATCATGATATACTTGGTGTGAACATATCCTTCTACTTCTGTCACTGTTGATTTGGAGGCTTTAGCAAAGACTTCACACCTGCCATCGCGAACACGTACTCATAATTTGACTTATCGGTAATGAAGCCGTTAGTTTGATCCATAAAGGCTTCAACCCAAAATATTTTCATCATTTTAGGAAAGTGCCCACAAATTATATGGCCATTTTGGGCCTAATGGATTGAGCTTGGTCGCCACGTATTACAATACTAATCTTTAACCGGACTGGCGTACATGCTAGTCATAACCTTGAAGGTAACATTGGCTTGATTTGTCGAAGGACTTGCTGATCTACTCTGCTAAGCGTGTCAGTGTTAACGAGGGCTCCTCTGACCGACCTTGCTTATACTTATTATTCATGCTAGCTTCTACGATCAAATCCTTTGATGCTCCCTGAGCTCCACCACTGAGCTCGCGAACACATAACGGAGCTCACATGCATCCATTAAGCTTTGATTATCGAGCTCATTCAACACCTAACCCTATTTAAAGATTGCATGACATCCCCGCCTATTTAATAATTGCATGACATCCCCGCATAAGAACTTATCAACATTGTGTCTTAAAAGGCTCCATATAGCACATCCTACAATACTATTGAATCGCAAATTGTCTGGGAGACACCCTAGGAAAAGAGCATTAGAGAAACTGAAGAGAGAAAGAGAAAGAGCAATAACACAGTATTGTAAAATAAATTTGCATGTGCTTTGTTTATAGGAGAGACCATCTATTTATAGGATGAGTTTAATTACAATTACATACTATACTCCTATGTTACATAGGCACGGCTGAGATACATTTGTCCGTACATGAATGAGACTCATGGGGCTCTTAAGTTGTTTATTTGGTCGTCGGATCGGGGGGTTTCTAGATGGACTATCTTCAATCAAGGCATCTTTAAGTAAAAAATTTGCTAAGACGGATAGCCATTTGGCAGGGTAGCAGCTGGACAGAGCGACCATTTAGTTAAAAGATGTGGGGTTGAAGGGTAATAAGTTGATGCTTCTTTTTCCCTCGGTGACAGTGTCCCATTTTTATGTAACCTACTTGTCAGATCAGAGAGCAACGAACCAATCATGATAATCAAGTATGCTTGGCCTTGGCCATATTTGGTGGGCCCAATAAAATGTTATTCTCCTTGTATTCTATGGATGCCTCTGTGATTCATGCAAGTGCACTTTTAATGTATATATTAAATATCCCTGATTTTTCTACTTCTTAATTGCGACAGCTATGATAAGAAATAGAGAATCCAAAATTTAAATCAAATTCATGGTCTTCATGACCATTCAACACACCTTAATTTATCACTTCATGATTTCCATGCAGAGTCATTATAAAGATTGGGGTGGATACCTATTTTTCAAGCTCTCTTTCTGGTATGCCTTCCAATTCTTTAGCAACAACAGGTATAGAGGATGAAAATTTTTTTAAGTTCATCATTAAGGAAGCCCGACCCTCAATGGTCTGGGCCATGAGGAAAAGAGCGAGGCCAAGTTTAAGGAATGTTTGATTTAAGGAACGTGACGTAAATGAGAGGAAAATTCCCAACAATGTGGTGGAGGTAGGGTCTTCTAATTCGGACCTCGATCACTCTGCGGGGAGTTTTTTTGATGGAGGGGGTTCTCTTTCTAGCGAAAATGCATCGAGTATTAGAAAGTGACCTTCTAGGCGTCGATCGGATCGGCGGGATGCTATTCCCTCTACTTCTTTGGTAGTATTTTGAAATAGATAGGATAGATTATTAGGTTAGAATAGGGGGAGAGTTGATGTTAAAGTGTTTATGCTATCTTGGATATGTCCCGGTTCAGGAACCAGCTGATATTTTTTGTAAATTCTTTTCTTTTTAGGTGAACAATAAGTACACATTGACTTGTCAATCAATATACGTATTTTATTAAAATTTTAGTCAATAAATGTGTTCTGATTCAATTTTTTTTCCATGCTTTAGTGTTGCAAATTGACTACCAGTCCCTATGACACTTTGGTTATGTTTATACGTTACAAGTTAGTTAGTTGGACTATTGAGCCTCTCTTTGTTTCTCTTTCAATACTCTCTACTCACACACCACAACTCCTCTCCTTCTTCTCTCTAAAAAGTTGTCTTAATTAATCTACGAGAGAGGCGTCAGTGGAGTCTTAAGTGGGGGCATGTAGGAGTCTCTTCTAAATCCAATCCAAGTCTTCTTTTATAATTTTCCAGAAGGTGTTTTGGTGTCACTTCAAAATGTGTTTATATTCAATGAATCTAATAAGAGTTGTCTCCTTTCAAAAGCCAGTTGAATGTATTTTCATGTCCATTAATCATATTCCAAGATTTCACCAAGAGTTGCTCCAAACACCCCTTCAAAATTCGTCCAAGTTCACTAAATCATCAAGTAACTACCTCTGGTGCTTAAGCGCGAGATATGTGATGCTTAGACGCAGCTTCTTGATTTTCCCGGTGGTTGTTAACCTCAGTTTTGGTTGATTTCTAGTTTTTCTTCTTTAGGAGCCTAAGATCTAGCCATATGACTTTCTTGTTAACTAATCCTACAGAACTAGTGAAGGTACCCTCACTAGTAGAAATTCTAAACTCTTCTTTGCACATCTTGAAGTTCCACATGCTAGTTCTAACCTCTAGCACTTTATAGGTAGGAACAATATGGGGGAGCTCAAGAAGAGTCTCCATATGACTGTTTTATCTTAGGATTAACCCTGGGTGGTGTGGCTTTGGTTAGTCTTGCACACACACACTTGCTCTTAAACTCACAACCGCATCCTTAGCCATATATGCTTAATTGATCCCCTACTCCATTGGAAACTTATGTGGATGGTCCCCCAAGAAATTAGCTCTACGCTATGGTTCGACTAAGACTGACATGGAGGATCTAGAATGGGAGTTCCCTTAGTCATATGGCTCAAATAGGGTGACCTTATGATAAACATCCTCAGTCACTCTCAATTTTACCAAAATTCCAATTTTGACCGTTCTTGGCCCCAAACTTCACCAAATTACCAAAGTGCTCTTCCGGCCTCATTTGACCAAATTTGAACAATTTTGAATCAATTTGAACCACTCAATTGGGTCCAGTTTGACCAAATTGACCCATTTTGACCAAACTCCCCAATTTGCCTTAAAGGCCCAAATTCCCTTGTCATCCCCAATTTCCATCAAATTGACTTCAATCTCTCCAAATTATAATTCCAAACTCAAACTCATCATTCCCAATACCAATTGAAACTAAATCCAAACCCAATTAAACCCAATTTTAAAACTAATTTCAATCTCAATCCAAAATCCCCAATTTTAATCATACCCTTAAATTCTCTAAATTAAACTCCATGATCAAATTAATTTCTTCAAATTAGATTTCCAATTTCTTCATAACACTTCTCCAAGTTTGTTTGAACAATCAATTGAACCAAATTTGAACTCAATGCTCACCCAAATCTAACTTAAGTAAAAACCCCAAAAATTTACCAAAAGCTCAAATTCCACCAAATTGACCTTCCAAATCAATAAGAAACACTCTCTCGATCTCGCCACCCGGGTTTACAAACTCCCATTCTTGGATCATTCTTCTTGTCGCTATTTGAGTATTGTAACTTTGTTGGGCATTGAAACTAACAAACTCCCATTCGTGCATCAAAATCTTCAAATGACCTTCCTCTTATAACTCGGGGAGCCATTTGAAAATTCTACAAAAATCTAAATAATTCGAAATAAATTGTTAAATAAAAAATCTAACTCCTCAATCAAAGTTTTTTGGTAAGAAACTTTTCATCATGAATTTCCTCAAAAGTTTTCATAAAAAACTCCAAAATTTGGATCTCCCAAATCCATGGTGAAAATAAAAATTTTTTAAGTTAAAGTGAAGCTCTTAATAAGCGAAGATGAAATCTATGGTTTTTAGCTTTTGAATCCTTCTCTTTCGCCCACAATGTGATGCCCTAGACCAAGGTCTTGAGGTAGGAGATGACTTAAGGAGCAAAAATGGAGTTTCTCTATGCAATTTTGTTGCTTTCTAGGTTATCTAGCATGTTCTGAACTTTGGCGCATCATGCACCAATGCTCTGTAAATTGGTGAATCATGTCCTAATCTAGCGCATCATTCGCCAAAGCTTAAATTCACTAGATTTTAGTTTTTGTGCAAATCTGCTCTGTACCACTTTACATCAACCTCTATTTGACTTAAATAAACATTTCTAAGCATAATTAAACATCAAACTAACACCAATCTATCACAAACAACATGAAACTCACACACACACACACACACATATATATATATATATATATATATATATATATATATATATATATAATCCGCGCAATTACAAACTAACATTTTTCAATTCAACAAACATCAAATTCAGTGTTCTAAAGTAAACCAACATCCTAACACTGAAATCTAAACATCAAAATTTAGAACATAAACATAGATACTATTCTACAATAGAAAGGAAATGCAATCCAACACAACGAAATAACTAAAAATAATAATACTAAACAGAAGTTTTGTGAATAAATTATGTTCAAACATCTTCTTCACTATCATCCTCCTGGATATCTCCCATAGCTTGCTAGTGCACATACAATTTGTAAAAAAGTTGAAATTGAAATTCGTCAATTGAATTTTTCCTCTTCAATCTAAGAATGTTTCTTGAACATACGCATTAAACCATCTTCAATACGCCCACTATGTTCAAAATTTTTCTTTAATCTCCAATCCAGATGATCCAGCATTTCAGTAATATTCCCAATCACATGCATGAGATTCTGCACCTCTTTTTCAATCTTCTTGATCTTTCTAAAAACTGCACTCAAGTTGTAGTAAGGCTGAACAGGTGATGAATTCTGAGATTCTTTATCCATCAGCACATTCATATCATTTTCATCTCCCATTTCAATACAGTTACAATAGACTTCTAGATCCATTGGCTTCCAAGGAAGACACATTTCCCAACTTTCATAAGGTACTTGTGATTGACTGCACAATAGAAAAATAGTGAATGGATGTTCAAGTCTTGTTGCAGATCCATTAACAATCAAACCCAAAACCATTTCACAATAATTGCTCCAACATCAATAAGTTTTTTAGTTTGAATACAATAATTCTGAATGACACTCTCCTTAGTTACCTTACTAATTTTCATTGTAGGCAATATATTCATTTCAATGAAGAAGTGTCAGGCTTTTAAAGTACGATTTAATAATGATGAAGAAAAACTTACATGTCCATCATCTCTGGCCTCCCAATTTGCATCTTCATCCGTAAGGTAGCTTTAGAGTTCATTCATATTATTTCTCATAGGGGAGAAATTTGCATAATGGCAAATAGGCACTATCTCAATCATAAACATCTCATTTATTTTTTAAGAGTGAACTGCACCAACTTGCCTCGCACGTAGATCATTCCTTGGTTAGATTTGCATAAAATTCTTTTACTACAAGAACAACAACAGTGGTAGTAGTGTAGCAAAGCACTTCCCAACGCCTCTACAAAATAGTTTCTTCCACTAGAGTATTCAGAGTGTGGAATCCTCAATTTACAAATCCCCTTTCTTTGCTAAGCCTCTTTTTCGCTGGAACTCGATCATGTAACATTTTCCCATCAAAACTGATGAACTTTTCCCAGTTAAAAATTCCAAATCTAGTAGAGTTTTTAGAGTGGGAAGCCATAGGATTTAAAAATTGGTGACTCTTCTTTCGTTTTGCCCCATAAAATATGTTTTGGAGTCGGTATTTTGGAGTTATATGGAGAAGAAACCACAAAAAACTGCCATTTGACATATTTTTAATCATTTTTGGTGTTGAGGTGCATCATGTGCTAACTTTCTGGAATTTGACACATCATGCACCAATATGGCGCATCTTGCGCCAATTCCAAAAACTTCACCGTTCCGATTTTGATCCATTAAATTCTTAATTTTTTAATAAAATTAGGTAAATAAAGATGTTTCTAAATATTTTATCAATTATACGGACTTCATAAAGACTTAAATATAAATATATATGAAATATTTCAAACAAAAAAAACTCAAGTACAAACTAAACAACGATACATATGGGTTGCCTCCCAAAAAATGCTTTGTTTATTATCGTCGGCCGAGATTCCCAGTATTATTCTGGTTGACCCAACATTACATTCTCTTTAAGAATTAGTGTTTGTCCATAAAAATATGATTTTAATCTGTGCCCATTCACTTTAAATATTTTTCCGATCTTGGGGTCTTCAATATTAGTTGCCCCATGCAGATAGACTTTTATAACTATGAATGGCCCTTTCCACCTTAACTTTAATTTTCTGGGAAATAATTTCAATCTTGTATTATATAATAAAAATTCCTGTCCAGGCTCAAATTCTTTATTTGTTATCTTATGATCACGCCATTCTTTCATCTTTTCCTTATTAATCCTAACATTCTCATAAGACTCATTCCTAATTTCCTCAAGCTCATTCAATTGCAAAAATCTTTTCTCACCAGCATCTTTAAAATTAAAATTGAATTCTTTTATCACCCAATAATCTTTATGCTCCAATTCAATAAACAAATGACAAATCTTCTAAAAAATTACATGGGGACATTCCCATAATATGGTATCTAATTTTATATGGGGACATTCATATAGGTGTCTTATACGTCATTTTTTATGCCCATAATATGGTATCTAATTTCTTAGGCCAATCCAGTTTATTAGTATTAAAAAATTTATTCAAAATTCTCTTAATTTCTTGATTAGATATATCTACTAAACCACTAATCTAGGAATGATAAGCATTTGCAATTTTGTACATTATATTATATTTTTCTGCTAGTCATGCAATAGTTGCATTTTTAAAGTGAGATTATCGGCGCTATTTTTGGTTGGAGTTGCCCGTAAGAAGCTGTCGGTAACCGAAATCGAAATCCTATCACCCGCTTCGGAAGGACATTGAAGTTTGGAAAAGTATGAAATCAAACTGACCTCATATTTTTCATTGTTTAAATGAACGAGCGCTTTACCTCAAATCATGTATCTATCCCAAAGGATAAACACAAAACTTGAAGATAAGACTCAATCAAATAAACTAAGGAATACAAGACATTCGTTTGGTCTGCAAAACCTTTACATTTGCCGAAAATTTCTCCTATTTAATATAAAAAATTAAATAGGGTTTATATTAAGCAGGGTTCAAACATGCTTCCTATAAGGACAAGCTCATATTGTTAATTACATCTTAAATGACCCAAGTCACCTAAGAAGACTCTCGATAAAAATCAGAAAAAATTATCTTCAAGGAGTTTCAAAGCGTATGACTTTTCAATGATATCAGACGTAGAGGTGTGAAAGGGGATTGGTTCAAATTTGGAACATTTTGTTGTAGAGTCCACGAAATCAGACATAGAGGTGTGAAAGGTGATTGGTTCAAATTTGGAACATTACGTTGTAGAATCCAAAGAAATCGGACATGGAGGTGTGCAAGGGGATTGGTTCAAATTTGGAACATTTTATTGTAGAATCCAAAGGAGACTTTTCAATGAGATCGGACAAAGAGGTGTGAAAGGGGATTGGTTCAAATTTGGAACATTTTGTTGTAGAGTCCAAAGGAGGAGGAACTAGGGGATGTCATGGATCCAGAGGAGAACCTCGATGACTTCCCAAGCTATCCTAATGCTAGGGATGTCATGGATCCAGAGGAGAATCTCAGTGACTTCCCAAGCTATCCTAATGTTTGGCTTCAAGGATGTCATGGATCCAGAGGAGAACCTCGGTGACTTCTCAAGCTATCCTAATGTTTGGCTTCCGTAGAGGTGTGGAAGGGGATTGGTTCAAATTTGGAACATTTTATTGTAGAATCCAAAGGAAGAAGAACTAGGGGTGAATGGGGATTGGTTCAAATTTGGAACATTTTATTGTAGAATCCAAAGGAAGAAGAACTAGGGGATAGGATTGGTTCAAATTTGGAACATTTTATTGTAGAATCCAAAGGAAGAAGAACTAGGGGATGTGGGGATCCAGAGGCGAACCTTGGTGACTTCCCAAGCTATCCTAATGTTTGGCTTTAGTTTTGAGTTCAGAGGAGAACCCTGGTGACTTCCCAAGCTATCCTAATGTTTGGCTTCAGTTTTGAGAAGAAATAGAGGAGAACCTCGGTGACTTCCCAAGCTATCTTAATGTTTGGCTTCAACTTTGAGGAGAAGTAAGAGGAGAACCCTGGTGACTTCCCAAGCTATCATAATGTTTGGCTTCAGTTTTGAGGAGAAATATTTAGGTCTTCAGCTATCTTAATGTTGGCTTCAATTTTGAGGAGAGATATTTACGTGTTTCATCTTATAAATTTTATTAGTTAGAGCTTACATTAATGTGAAACTATCACACAAATAACTTAGAAAATGTGAGAGTTTAGGTCGTGACAAACGATAACTTTAGAATCCTAAGATGAGTTAGAGCTTATATTGTATAGCAGGACTATACAAATGCCTAAAGATAAGGTGTGGATTTACATTGCATAAGCAATCAACCTTGAAGTTCTATGGTTTTATTGTTTATATCTAAGGAAGGAAGATTAGTTTAGCTGGGGAAGACAGGCTTTGCTATTGAAGATGGCCGTGCTGCCCACCATGCTAGCTTCAAGCTCCTTACCGTAGTGAGTTTGAGTTTTCTCATGTGTCAAGTTATGATGTCAAATCAGGTGACCCTGTGGTTGAAGTTCGTTAAATTTTATGGGGGCATGTTAAAGTTGATTAAAGCGACACAGGTTAGGATCCTACGGTTCCCTCATTCCGGCACCACTATTTTTGATTGGATTCACTTAGTCCAAATGAACTTACTAAACCCAACTTAATGAATTCCATAATTTGATTTAGACTGTGGGAAGCCTTGTTAGCAATCGTAGGTTCCCTCCTCCGAGGGATTTCCGATCATTCAATAGAGATGTCTTAATTTATTGAAGTTGTAGTTTGTGTGATGCTTGTGATTAAATTTTGAGTTTTTTTATATTTTGAATATTATGAAGGTGAATTTTATCTTGGTTGATTTTAATTTTGGTTTTAGTTTTAGTTTTGTGCCTATCCTAATAGTTTTAGTTTTCATGCAAGGTGGCATCGTTATTTAGCATGCAAATTTGCAGGTATAAAAGTGCAGTATGAAAGTACAAGAAAGATAACGCTAAAAATTGTAAAAGCGTACCTAACGAGTCTTCTCGTTCCACCAGCTGAAACTCAAAAGGCATGTTAAGGCAGTTAATATGAAACAGAGAAGTAAAATTTTGATGACCTACCTAACTATAGTCCATATCTTGGGGAGTCCTTGTTAATTTGATTAAGGATGACTTTTTTCAAGCAAAACATATTAAGCTTAGTAGCTCTCCTAGGTATCCAACAGGTTAAGAGAAAGAAGCAGGTCCATGCTTCCCTCTTATCACCTGGTGAAAAGCCTCGAGCTCATTTAAACTTATTATGTTGCTTAATAATTCACTCTATGAATACCCTAATTCTCGATGAACATTGATGTATCAATTATCTCTAAGCGTAAGGTAATTATCATTTGTAATTTAATTTTGAATATTATGTGGGTGAAGACCCTTAAAGAGGCAAGTTAGTNGACCCAAGTTAAAGCCCAAAACTGTGAGCCCCTACATGACCAATACCTAAATTCATGTCAAGAAGCCACCTCAGCCCAAATTGAGCTAAGAGCTCCTCTGCTTAACACCTAAGCAGTGGGGCTAACCCCTCAATTGGCTAGCCAAGCTTCCCTTGGCCAATTTCTATAAAATGCACCCCTATGGCCATGAATAGTTGTGGTAAAAAAAAATTTTCACCAAGGCCTCCCAAACTCCTAAGAGAGCTTTTCTAAGAGTCCTTTAGCACATTACAATCCATTTCCCTCTCCCGATTCCACCACAGAAATCCAATTTTGAGTTTGAATTCCTGCCCAAAACCAGGACAAACTTTAATCTGAACATAAAAAACACCAAACTTAAAAAAAATTGGCTCTACACCTTCACAACAGTGAAGGAAGCCAAACCCCCATCAATTCCCCCTCTGAAATAGCCTCTACCATAGCT
>JXCR01147675.1:108154-135504 GCA_002079205.1 Phalaenopsis hybrid cultivar
GTCTAAATGAAATTATGGAACTCATTAAGTTGAGTTTAGTAAATTCATTTGGACTAAGTGATCCACGGTCTAGATGAAATTATGGAACTCATTAAGTTGAGTTTAGTAAATTCATTTGGACTAAGTGATTCCAATGAAAAATAGTAGTACCGGGACGATGGAACCGTGGGATCTTGACCGGTGTCACTTTAATAAACTTTAATATGCCCATAATAAAATTCTATAGTGGTGCCGGGACGATGGAACCGTGGGATCTTGACCGGTGTCGCTTTAATCAACTTTAAGTGCCCATAATAAAATTTAAAGAACTTTAACCATAGGGTCATCTGATTTGACATTATAACCAATTAACCTAGAAAACTTGAACTCTGCTACAACGAGAAGCTTGGAGCTTACATGAGGGGTAGCCCGGCCATCTAATAAAAAAAAACTTGAACTCTGCTACAACGAGGAGCTTGGAGCTTACATGGTGGGCAGCCCGACCATTGGAAAACTTGAACTCTGCTACAACGAGGAACTTGGAGCTTATATGGTGGGCAGCCCGGTCATCTTAACAGCAAGAGGATCTACACTAATACATCCCTTCCTTAGCTTTAAACAACAAAGCCATATGATACTTGAACTCTGCTACAACGAGGAGCTTGGAGCTTACATGGTGGGCAGCCCGACCATCTTCAACAGCAAGAGGATCTACACTAATACATCCCTTCCTTAGCTTTAAACAACAAAGTCATAGGATATCATCCAGAATAGCTACACTAATACATACATTCCTTAGCTTTAAAACAACAAAGCCATAGGAATTCTAAGAGGATCTACTCTAATACATTCCTTCCTTAGCTTTAAAACAACAAAGCCATAGGATATCGAGATTGTTTGCATAGTGAAACATAAATCCTCAAACATATTTTTAGGCATTTATACAACCATATTGTATAATATAAGCCCTAAACTTGTCTTAGGACTTCGAGGTAGTCATTTTTCACAACTTAAATCCTTATATGTTCCATTCAATTTGTGTTGATTGCTTTACAGAAATGTAAGCCCTAAATAAATAAAATTGGCAGGGTGAAATACTTAAATATCTCTCATCCAAAACTAAAACCAAACAATAGGATAGCTTGAGAAGTCACCGAAGTTCTCCTTGAGATCCGTGACATCTTCTAGTGTTTCCTCCTTTGGACTCCAAAACAAAATGTTCCAAATTTGAACCAATCCCNTTTTGAAATTTTTACTCTACCTGATCCATGGGTCAATTGAGACATCAGAGGAGGAAATGCGATTTTTCAAGATTTAATTTAATTTACATATTTATTTTCATGCAAAAATAGGATTTTTCAAAGAAATATCCTNTCAAAATTTAATTTAATTCATGCAAAAATAGGATTTTTAAAAAAAAATTCCTAACTTAACCAAGGTAAATTCTAATCCCTTAAAATTTTTACTGGAGGTAGGCCTAGACTAGATAAGCCTTTTTATCAATTTCTTAATTTTTTGAATTCTCTGTGATTTATTAGAATTATTTTAAGTTCTGGGTTATTTAATAAAAATAAAATATTNTATCCTAACTTGACCAAGGTAAATTATAATCCCTTGAAATTTTAACTTGAGATAGACCTAGACCGGAGTAGCCTTTGGATCAAATTTCACAATTTTTTGAATTCCCTGTGATTTATTAGAATTATTTTAATTTCTGGGTTATTTAATAAAAATAAAATATTTTAAGGGGTGAAAATTAAGTTTTGTATTTTTGAAAAATCTCCCTAAGGATAGAGAACTTAGAGGTGCAAATTTTATATTTTTTTGATTATTTCTTGATTTATTGGAATTGTTTAGGTGAAAACTCATTTTTACCCTTTAAAAATTATTTTTTAAGCTTTGAAAAAAAATATCTTTATTTAGAAAATCAAGAAAAATATTTTAATTGTTCTTAAGTGATTAGGAAACAATTTAGAACACTTCCATGAGTTTTATTATTTTTATGATTTTTATGAATTTTAAATTATTTAAATATTTAGAATAGGCTAAAAATCAAATTTTTATCTTAAATATCATTTTATTTTTAGAAAATACCCCTGATCACAGAGAACTCAAATATCTAAGTTTCATAATTTTTTGAGTTATATTTTGATTTTTTAAAAAAATCATTTAAGTGTTAAGAGTGGTATTTATCTTTAAAAATTAATTTAAGTTATTAAATGAACTCAAAGTATTTTAAAACTCTTATGATGAGTTATCTGGATCATAAATAACAATAGAGATAAAAAATCAAGTCATTTAAATGTTTATATTTTTGAAAATTAATTATCTTAGTGATTTAATGTTTGGAAAATTTGAGGATATTTTAAATGACTTGACCCATGAAATTATTTTTAAAGGTTTCTCTGGTCATGGTAGATCTTCAAAAATTTTCTTGGGATTTAATAACCAATATGCCTAGTCAGTATTTTAAATGAATTGACCCATGAAATTATTTCCAAAGGCTTCTCTAGTCATGGTGGACCTCATTTTAAATGACTTGACCCATGAAATTATTTCCAAAGGTTTCTCTAATCATGGTGGACCTTCCTTTAAATGACTTGACCCATGAAATTATTTCCAAAGGTTTCTCTAGTCATGGTGGACCTTTCACTGATCAATATGCTAGTTTCCATGATTATTTTAAAGAAATAATGTGGAATAACTTGAAAAATATCATGATTATTTAAAAGAAATAATGTGAAATAACTTGAAAAATATGGGTCTCTGTATAGGAAGCTCCTTCTAGTCATGGTGGACCTTCCAAAATTTTCTTAGGATTTTATAATCAATATGCTAATTTCCATGATCAAAGGTTTCTCTGGTCATGGTAGACCTTCTAAAATTTTCTTGGGATTTAATAACCAATATGCTAATTTCCATGATTATTTTAAGGAAATGATAAAATTTTTTTTGGGATTTAATAACCAATATGCTAATTTCCATGATTATTTTAAGGAAATGATGTGAAGAATTTGAAAATATAGATCTCTATATAGGAACCTCTTCTGATTTTGAAAAAATTAGAGAATATTCCCCCTTATAGAAGCTATAATATGTCAAAATTTCAAGCCAAGGTGATGTGTCAAAATGCATGGAGAATCAAAAGATTCCAAATAGTTTTTAATTAATTAAAAATATTTTGTGCATCAAATGAACTTGAAAATTATTCCAATTTGTTCTCCTCTATTCACTAAGCAAGAGGGTATTTTTATTTTATTTTTGTGATGTTTCTACACAAAGTTATGTTTTTTTGAAGTTAAGGGTACTTAAATAAATAGGAAAAAGCCTTACTTATCTATTTAAACAACGCGTGCTGACTAGATCCTAAGCAGCTCCGAAGGCGTGCGTGGCACGCTCTGGTTGGACGCCGCCGTCCACGTAGCTTGCTGACTCGGCCCGCGGTTTATGTTCCGAAGCGTTGTACGGCTCGATCTCCCCCGTCCATTTAATACATGCTTGATCAAACAGCTCCCCGTCATCATCCCCGATAGAATGATCTCGTGCCCATCCACACTAAAACCTTAAGATCTCGGCCTAGACTCAACCAAATCACTTCGGGTTTGATCCTACGTTCACACTAAAACCTTAAGATCTCGGCCTAGACTCAACCAAATCACTTCGGGTTTGATCCTATGAACTGTCCAAGTGAGACGAACACATCCATACGGCTAAGGTACCATGAAATCAAGCTTAAGTAAATGGAGAATCAAAATAAGCTCGGAAGGAGGAGGAGTTTTATACCTTTGCTCTGAGAAGAGAAGCTTCGATCAGAGGTGCTCGGCACGTTCGTTGTAGTGAGACGAACACATCCATATGGTTAAGATGCCATGAAATCAAGTTTAAGTAAATGGAGAATCAAAATAAGCTCGGGAGGAGGAAGTTTTTATACCTTTGCTTTGAGAAGGGAGGCTTCAATCAGAGGTGCTTGGCACATTCGTTGGGGTCCAAGGAGACTAGGGATTGATTGCCTGGCCTTGGTGTAAGGTCTAGGTATGAATTTAACCAAGCTCAATTTTAGGTGTTTATCTAGAGCTATGGTAAAGGCTCTGTGGAAGGGGGATTTGATGGGGCTTTAGCTTCTTTCACTCTTGTGAAGGTGTGGGCACAAGAATTTTAAGTTTGGTGGAGTTTGGAGGTGTATTGGGTTCGGTCCTGGTTTCCGGCAAGGTTTCAAGCTTAAAATTGAGCTCCAACAATGGGAATGGGTGAGGAAAAATGGTTGGAATGCACTGAGGGGATCTTAGGGAAGCACTGTGTGAAGTTTGGAGAGGCCTCTCTGAGAAATTTTCAGCACACCTCCCATGAGCGTGGGAGGTGAGTTTTTATAAAAATGGTCATGGGGTGGCTCTCAGGCCAAAAGTTTGGGTGCATTGTGGTGCTTAGGTGGAGAGCAGAGGAGCTCCATAGTTTGAATTAGATGAGCTGGTCTCTAGGTTTGATTTGGGTGAGCTGCCATGGGGGTGGCTCTTGGTTTTGGGCTTTTCCGGCCACTAGGCTGGCCGACCGGCCAGGGGGAGGTGGCTAGGAGCTCAGGGAACCCAGAGGAATCCATCACATCAATTTAATGCAAATGTGTTTGGATTTGGCAAATATATCTTAAGCGTGTGCATTTTTGGAAATAAGATCCCTTAATTTGGGGGACCTTTGGTCCATGGCTTGATTTAGGTGATTTCATGGTGTTTGGACTAGTCACTAAGTCTAACTAATGGTTGTGGTGGAGTTAATTTGGTGGCTTTAAGGTGGTTAGGTCTTATTTAGTGTATGGGTCCAAGTGCGTGCAAATGACCAAAACTTGGGTTTGAGCTAGGTTATCCATGTCAATTGGCTCAATTGATTGTTTCATTTGGTGTAGATGATCATAAGGAACAACTTTGGTGAAGGTGGAAGTGTTTTTTGAGCCAATTGGAGGGTCAATTTGAGGGAATTTTGAACTTTAATTAATTTGGTCATGTGTTTTTGAGTCCAAAAAGGGCCAAATTGAAGGAATTTTGAACTTTTAATCAATTTGGTCATGTTGGGCTAGGTTTGGGTCTAGCTTGGATTAGCCTTGGGCTAAGTCCAAATTGATTATTGTAAATGGTAAATAAGGACCTGATGAAGAGTTTTAAACATGATTTGGATGCCAATTTGGAGGTTAAGGAAATCAATTGGGTGAAATTTAGGGACTTAGCCAATTTGGGGCTAAATTTGGGAATTTTGGATTTAGGGTGGGTGAAATTTGGGGACTTAGCAAATTTGGGGCTAAATTTGGGAATTTTGGATTTAGGCCAAAAATCAAATGGATGGACTTAGCCAATTTGGGGCTAAATTTGGGAATTTTGGATTTAGGCCAAAATCAAATGGATTTGAGGCTCAAAAATGCCAATGGATGGTTGATTTTGATGTATAGGAATGTTGTAAAGATTTTTAAACATTAATTGAGGCCAATTGACTAGTCTATGGGTTTAATTTGGTGAGATTAGGTCATATGGTCAAAATTGGGGTTTTAACCCAAATCAGAATTGGGTTCAAATCATGGACCAATTGAGCTTGGATTTGGTTTATTTTGGTCATATGAAAAGTTAATTTGAATTTAGTATTGTAATTGGGGTCAATTGAGGTCAAATTGATGGACATTTGTGTTGGATTTGGGGAATTTGGGTCTTTAAAGGGCAATTTGGGGATTTTGGTTAAAGATGGTCAAATTGACCAACTTGGATCATGTGGTAGTTGAAAGAAATGCAATTAGGAATATTTTGGATTTATTGGGATTTTCTAGGAATTTTTAAAATTTTTGGGATTTTGAGCCCAAGAGGGGTATTTTGGTAATTAGGGGGTGTTTTAGGGGTAAAAAGGCCAAGTTTTGAGCCCAAGAGGGGTATTTTGGTAATTTGGGGGTGTTTTAGGGGTAAAAGGCCAAGATCTATTTTGGTAGAGTTGAGGTACCAATCATCACCAATAATCCATGGACCAATGGAAACCCCATTTTGGGTCCTCTATGTAGTGGTTCTAGCCAGACCAAAGCCCTAGGGCTAGTAGGTTTAGGGGACCATCTACATGAGTATCCCAAAAGATTAAGGGATCTAGGCTAAAATTTTGAGTTCAGGGTTGTGAGTGATTGTGAGTGTATATAAGTTTAGTGAGTGTAGTGAATGCCTTAGCTCTAGACCAACACCCAAGGTCAACCCTAAGGTCCAGCAATCCTAAGGGTGACTCATCTTGAGTTTCCCCCACAGTGACCCCACCTACTACGTGTTTAGAGGTTGAGAGCAATATGTGGAGTTTCAAGTTGGGTGGAGAAGGGTGTGGAGTTTCTAGTGGTGAGGGTTTCATGTCTAGTTTTCTAGGAATAATCAACAAAAAAAGACTTATGGCTAGACCCTAGGCTACTAAAGAGGAAAAAACTAAACCTCAATCAAAATTGAGATCAACAGGTGGCTCTCAGGGCAATTGTATGGGTGCATTGCGGTGCTTAGGTGGAGGGCAAAGGAGCTCCACAATTTGATTTGGCTGAGCTGGCCTCTAGGTTTGATTTGGGTGATGTTCCAAGGGGGTCTCTCTCGGTTTTGAGCTTCTCCAGCGACTAGGTCGGACGACCATGACTAAAGGAGGTTGCTAGGTGCTCAGGGCATCAAGGGGAATCTGTCAAAGTAACTTAATGCAATGAGGTTTAGTTTTGGTAAGGATATCTAAAGCAGGTGAATTTTTGGCAATAAAATCTCTTAATTTGGGGGAATTTTAGTCCATGGCTTATTTTAGGTGGTTAGATGCATTTTGGCTCAATCTTAAGGTCTAACCAATGGCTGAGGTAGAGTTAATTTGATGCCTTTGGGGTAGTTTGGCCATCTTTAATGCATAGGATCATTGTGGGTTCAAGTGATCAGAGTTTGGGTTTGGGCTAGGTTATCCATGTTGATCAACATTGTGTAAATGATTGTTATGAAGATTTTTGGTGAATGGTTGAAGTGATTTTGAGTTTAATTGGTAGGTCAATTTGAGGGATTTTTGAAATTTGGTCAATTTGGGCATGTTGGGCTAGACATCGGTCTAGTTTGAGCTAGCCTTTAGATAAGTCCAAGTTAAATGGTCTACCTCATCAAGGGAGATGTTGGGAAGATTTTTCATAAAGGGATAGAGTGGAAATTTTGGGGTTAAGGCCCTTAATTTGGTGAAATTTTGAGACATGGACAATTTGGGAAAAAATTTGGGGCTTTTGAACTTAGGTTGAAATCAAATGAATTTGAGGTCTCCCCAAGGCCAATTGAAGTTCAAGTTTGATGTATGGGGATGTTATGAAGGCTTTTTAACACAAATTGTGGCCAATTGAGTGGGCTATGGGTTCAATTTGGTGGAACCAAGTCTTAGGGCCAAAATTGGGGTTTTGGTTTAAATCAAAATTGGGTCCAAATGATGAACCAATTGAGCATTGATTTAGTCTAGATTTGTCATAATAAGGGTGAATTTGAGTTTAGAATTGAAATTAAGGTAAATTGAGACCAATTGGCTAGACATTTGAGGTAATTTGGGGAAAATATAAGCCTTTAAAGGTCAATTTAGGGTTTTAATCAAAGATGGTTAAATTGGCCAAATAGGGTCATGTAATAGTTGAGAAAAATGCAATTGAGAATATTTGGGATTTTTTAAAATTTTTGGAATTTCGGGCTATGGAGGGGTATTTTGGTAATTTGGCCAATTTTGGTGATTTTGGGTATTTTCGGTGTTTTCAACGTGTTTGAAATGATTTTTGAATCAAATTGGGTATTTTGGGTAAATTTGGGAATTTTGGCAAAATTTGGGCTCCCAAGGGTATTTAGGTAATTTGGGGGAGTTTAAGGGCAAAAGGCTAGGTTGGGTATCTTGGTAGAGCAGGAGTACCAACCACTATTAATGAGCCATGGACCAATAGGTGCCCCATTTTGGGTTCTCTATATAGTGGTCTTAGCCAAGCCCTAACCTAGGGCTAATGGGTTTAGGAGACCACCTACATGAGTCTCCCAAAAGTATCAAGGGACCAAAGCTAGAAAATTCTGGGTTTAGAGTAGTGAGTGATCGTGAGTGTAAATAATTGTAAGTGAGTGCCTTAGCCCTAGACCAACACCCAAGGTCAACCTTAAGGTCCAACAGTCCAAAGGGTTACTCATCTTGAGTTTTCCCCCATAGTGACCCCACCTACTAAGTGCTAGAGGTTAGGACCAATATGTGGAACTCCAAGTTGAGTAGAGAAGAGGGTAGAATTTCTAATGGTGAGGGTTCCATGTCTAGTTTTCTAATTAGTTAGTAGGAAAGTCCTATGGCTAGACCTTAGGCTACTAAAGGAGAAAAACAAAACCTCAACCAAAAGTGAGGTCAACAGAGATCGTTCATTGGTAACGATTATTCTTAGCATTCCATATCTTGTAAAAATATTTTTAATTAAAATTTTTGAAACACTTAGAGCATCACATCGATGTAAAGTGATTTATTTAATGCATTTTGAAACATAATCTTCTGCAATCAATATATAAATATTTCTGAATGAAGGTATAAATAGAGTAAGCCAATAAAATCCAGATTGTAAAATTTTATAAACAGTGCTATCATTCCCAAAATGACCTCCAAATTCAGAATCATGACATTTTTGGATAATTTCCTGAATTTCTCTATAAGGCACACATTGTCTCATTATTAAATCTTTGTATTGTTTATATAAATATGGGTCATCCCAAAAAATATGATTTTGCATCATAAATGAATTTATTTTTCTGTTGTTTTGTCAGCCTATAAGATAAACTATCATTAACAATATAATCTACATTATCATTATACCACAGTATTTCCCATCCTTTTACAGCATAAAGTTGTTCATAAAAAAGTTTCATTAATTTCTCTTTCCAAATCAAGTATTTCTTCTTGTTCTAGCCTAGACAGATAGATGATCAGCAATTTGATTATCTGCCCCTTTCCTATCAACTATTACAAAATCAAACTCTTGCATAAGAAGTACCCATCTAATTAATCTTGGTTTGGCATCCTTCTTTTCAATCAAATGTTTAATAGCCAAATGGTTAGTATGCACAACACATTTAGCTCCAATCAAATATGACATAAACTTATCAAAACCATACACAAGGGATAATAATTCTGTTTCAATGGTGTTGTAATTAATCTGAGCATCATTAAGAATCTTAAAAGCATAATATATAACATTAAACATCTTATCCTATCTCTGCCATAAAATAACTCCAATTGCATAATCACTAACAACACACATTAATTCAAAAGGTTTCTCCCAATCAGGTGAAACAATTATAAAAGAAGTGATCAATTTTTCCTTTAAAGTTTCAAAGGCTTTAAGACAATCTTGATTAAAGTTAAATTTTGTATCTTTCTCTAGAAGTTGGCAAAAAGGTTTAGTAATTTTTGAAAAGTCTTTAATACATCTCCTATAAAATCCAACATGTCCTAAAAAGCTCCTAACTCCTCTTACAGTAGCAGGTGGAGGTAAGTTTGATATAACCTGTATTTTTACAAGATCTACTTTCATATCATTTTCTGAAATTTTATGCCCAAGAAGAATTTCTCCTATAATCATTAATTGACATTTCCCCAATTCAATACGAGATTAGTCTTTTCACAATGTTCGAGAACTTTATTTAAATGATTTAGACATATTTAAAATGAAGTTCCAAACACATAAAATTTGTTGAAAAGGACTTCAATATCTTTTTCAATCAAATCACAAAAAATTGACATCATATATCTTTGAAATATTGTAGGTGCATTACATAAACCAAAGGACATTCTCCAAAAAGCAAAAGTTCTATATGGACCAGTAAATGTTGTTTTATCTTGATACTCTTAAGCAATAGGTATTTGGTGAAAATTGGTATATCCATCTAGAAAACAAAAATTTTTATGTCCAGCCAATCTATCCAACATATGGTCCAAAAAGGGTAAAGGAAAATGATCCTTCCTGGTGGCAAAATTTAAATCTCTATAGTCTATGCAGATTCTCCAACCAGTGACTTGTCTTGTTGATATTAATTTGTTATGCTCATTTGTCACTACAGNAATATTTAAATGCATCACACAATTCTATAAGACTAGCAAGGTGTAAATTAGGATATTCAGTTGCTGTTCCTCCAAACTGATTGTTTTTTAATATTTGAATAACAACAGGTTTAAGCACAAATGAATTGGCAGCTACAACATGGTTTTGTATGCTTAAATTAATTTCATCTACTATAGGATTAGAATAACTCATTAAAGGTCTCTAATGATGTTCATTTTCATTTCCAATATTGCTTAAACTGCAAACTATTTTGCTAAAATGATCNAGCTGTTGTTCTTGTGTTTTAGTTAATTCTGAGGATACTATGACAGGTAATGTAGATAAATTTCCTAAGAATGCATACTTTAAATGTGTAGGAAGTTTTTTCAGTTCTAATTCAGGAGGTTTCTTAATAAATGAAATCAAATTCTTATTACTTTCTATAGGATCTAACATTCTCTTTACTCACTTCCATAGATTCATCATGAATTTTATCCTCATTTTGATATTTCGTATATTCCTTTTAAAATTCTTTATGAAAAGTCTTCTTAAAATATTCATAGCTTAAATATTCATTAATATCCATTCTGAAGCATTAAATCTCTTGCTCTTTTGTAGGGTATCTCATTGATTTTTAATATTAAATGTAACCTCTTATTCACTAACTCTCATAGTTAGTTCTCCTCTCTGCACATCTATCAAAGGTCTTCCAGTGACTAGGAATGGTCTTCCTAAAATGAAAGAAATTTATTTATCTTCCTCCATATCTAATACAATAAAGTTCATAGGAAAGATAAATTTATTGACTTTTACCGAAACATCTTCTATAACTCGTTTAGGATAGGTAATCGAACGATCAGCTAACTGAAGAATTACAGTTGTAGGTGAAATATCTCCTAAGCCCAACCTTCTGAATATTGATAATGCCATAAGATTAATATTGGCTTTTAAATCACATAAAACTTTTCCATAAATTGTTCATCAATAACACAAGGAATTGTAAAACTTCCAGGATCTTTAAGTTTTGAGGAAGCTTTTTTGAGTTATAGCGCTACACTCTTTGCTGAGTGCAAAAATCTCATTATCTACAAACTACCTTTTTTTATTAAGTACATTCTTCATGAACTTTGCATAGCTTCACATTTGTTCCAAAGATTCAACAAATGGAATGTTTATCGTTCATTTCCTCAAAATTTCCAAAAATTTTGAAAATTGATTATCTTTATGTTTCTACTTCAATCTTTGAGGAAATGGAGGTGGTGGTCTTTCTACAATGATTTTCATTTGTTTAATAGGACTTTCTACTTAAAAATGAAAACCTTCACAAGTTTTTTCATTTTCCACCTCATCTTTTTCAACTTCAAATTCTTGTTGAACTCCATTTTCTAATTCTTTTCCCCTTCTCAGTTGAATAACTTTGATATTCCCTTTTTTTGGATCTTCATGATTTACTTTAAAATTATTAGGCAATGTTCTTAGAGGTCTATTGCTAAGTCCAGTAGTAATACTTCCCAATTGATTTTCTATGTTTCTGATTGCAGCTCGTTTACTTTGTAATTGGTTGCCCATTTACAATATCAATTCTTCCATTGATAGCTTTTTCTCCTTAATCTGAAAATTATTAAATCTTTGGGGAGGGGGGGGGGGTAATAAGGTTTATAAGTTTGATTCCCTTGATTGCTGGAGTTTCCCAATGGATTAGAAGTATTGTTTCCCCATTGCAGATTTGCAGCATTAGAGTTATTTTTGCTCCAACTAAAATTTGGATGATTCTTCCATCCAGGATTATATTAATTGGAATAAAGGTTATTAGAACTATTTTTTATTTCATTTAAGGTCTCATACGAAGAATGTTATTCTATCATTTATTTCAATGAGTTTTCCTCAAACACAACTTCTATCTGAGAATAATTCATTACATATTGATCTATCTTCTTTAATATAG
Organism: Phalaenopsis hybrid cultivar; assembly: GCA_002079205.1. NCBI lineage: Eukaryota > Viridiplantae > Streptophyta > Magnoliopsida > Asparagales > Orchidaceae > Phalaenopsis > Phalaenopsis hybrid cultivar. The sequence continues at coordinate 120,130 of JXCR01147675.1, forward strand.
TAGTTATTTGGGCAGCTAACATAGATATTGCATCAAAATCATGAATACTAGCTACTTTTTTTGGATTTACCCTTTTTGATGGCCATTGAAAATTTTTTGTAGCCATCTCTTCATCTAATGAATATGTTTCATCGAATGGTTTTGACATTAACGATCCACCAGCAGCTGCGTCAATTATTAATCTAAGAGATCCAACCAACCCATTATAAAAAGTTTAAATTTTTTACCAATCTGGCAACGCATGGTGTGGACACATTCTAAGGAGATCTTTAAATCTTTTCCAGGCTTCATAAATTGACTTCCCTTCAAACTGATAAAAAAATGTGATATCATTTCCAAGTTTACCAGTTTTTGAATATAGGAAATAGTTAGATAGGAATTTTTGTGATAAATCTCCCCATGTTCTGATAGATCCAGGTGCTAATGAATTTAACCACATCTTAGCTTTATCTCTTAGTGAAAAAGGAAAAATTCTAAGCCTGACAACATCATTCGACACTCCATATTTAAATGCATCACACAATTCTATAAGACTAGCAAGGTGTAAATTAGGATCCTCAGTTGTTGTTCCTCCAAACTGATTGTTTTTTAATATTTGAATAACAACAGGTTTAAGCACAAATGAATTGGCAGCTACAACATGGTTTTGTATGCTTAAATTAATTTCATCTACTATAGGATTAGAATAACTCATTAAAGGTCTCTAATGATGTTCATTTTCATTTCCAATATTGCTTAAACTGCAAACTATTTTGCTAAAATGATCTTTCTTTTCTGTTATTTTAGAATTTTTCTAACAGTTCTCTCTAGTTTAGAATGGCAAGGTACTAAATTTTTAGACCTTACACTACGCATAAACAAAATAAATAAAGTAATTAAAAAAACAAGCAAGCACACTTAAATAAGAAAATTTTCAAACTAAACNTTGTTATTTTAGAATTTTTCTAACAGTTCTCTCTAGTTCAGAATGGCAAGGTACTAAATTTTTAGACCTTACACTACACATAAACAAAATAAATAAAGTAATTAAAAAAACAAGCAAGCACACTTAAATAAGAAAATTTTCAAACTAAACTACAATAATTCTTTTTTTATTATTTTTTCTAAATAAAATAAACTACTTGAATAATACTTTTTGTTTCTTCCCCGACAACAATGAAAAAAACTTGATGAGGGCGGATTTTGTGTGTAGATTTTACAAAGATTTTTTAATATTACCAAATTTCACACAGGTAGATATATAATAAATACGTAATATAATCCCAACAAAAAAACTGTCTTTGAAAATACTTTATCTTTTAAAACTCTTTTTAAACTGCCAATCCTTATTAAAATCAACGCAAGTATATATATCGCTCAAAGAGAAAAGGGCTCTAATGGAATCCTAGATAACGATCCTATAGGAAGTTGGAAGATCCTTTAAATAAGTTTTAAAAATTAGTTTAGAAACAAAAATACAAAAAGAACATAAGTAAAGTGCAAAGGTTGAATATTAACTACTAGGGTAAATGCTATACAAAATGCAGTTGAAATATAAATTTAAATAACTAAGAACTAACTTTCAAAATTAAAATTACAAAAACTAAAAAAAGTTTTTGTTTTGACGGAAAGTTCAAATTTAAAAAGCATCATTCCCCTTTATAATGAGTATATGGATTGAGAAGGAATTAAAATTATTTGAATATATATATATATATATATATATATATATATATATATATATATATATATATATATNTTGTATACATATCGCTCAAGTAATAAAGGGCTCTAATGATGTCCTAGATATCAATCCTATAGGAAGTTGGAAGATCCTTTAAATAAGTTTTAAAAATTAGTTTAGAAACAAAAATACANAAAGCAAGGATAAGGATAACTACTCAGAATTCATGAGAAGGATACATAAAAACACTAATTTCATTTTTAAAATAAGTTTACAAATAAATAAATAAATAAATGACACAACTTGTCTCACAATCCTTGCAAAACAAATCCTGAGAAGTTTTCTCCAAGTCTTTCTCTCTTTACAATCCCTCTCAATTATCTATTAGAAGTGTAATGAAGAAGAAATCTGTCACATTCCATCTCCTCTTACAACAATAAAAGAAAATCTCCTCTTCTCTTCTCCTGCCTCTCATGCCAAATTTCTCTCTCTTTTTGTCATCCCTCTCTTAGCCCCCTTGAAATTTTCTCCTTTATTTTTGAGCTGCCTCCTTTGAAAAAATTTCAAATTTCCTCCAAAAATCAACTCTTTCGAATTCAANACTCTTCCTAGTGTTATTTAAAATATTGACTAATCCAGAGTTTCGTACCTAACTACGTAGTTAGGTTGGGAGGATATCGACTGCCACTCTAGAGCTCCCAATAATCCCTCACTTGAGGGCTCATAATCTTACATCAGTTTCCAATCAACATGAACAAATTGGGGATTTTAATCCGTCACCTTAAAATCTCCAATCCTGCATCCAACAAAGTATATTTCCTTATTTATTTGCACCCGATCCCATGAATGACATACTCTCCTTTGAAATTAATGTGACTCTCCCTATGTTGTAGAAATCATATCCCTATTTAGAATATATGTTTCTTGACAAGTTTTAATAGTTAATTTGCTAGATCAAAAAGTAAATGAAGATTAAATTTTAAATCATCACAAATCATTAACATTTAAAACTGTAGAAAAAAAAATCAATTCTTTGCAAAACCATATCTCAAAGCAAAGATAAGGATAACTACTCAGAATTCATGAGAAGGATACATAAAAACACTAATTTCATATTTAAAATAAGTTTACAAATAAATAAATAAATAAATGACACAACTTGTCTCACAATCCTTGCAAAACAAATCCCTAGAAGTTTTCTCCAAGTCTTTCTCTCTTTACAACCCCTCTCAATTATCTATTAGAAGTGTAATGAAGAAGAAATCTCTCACATTCCATCTCCTCTTACAACAATAAAAGAAAATCTCCTCTTCTCTTCTCCTGTCTCTCATGCCAAATTTCTCTCTCTCTTTTTGTCATCCCTCTCTTAGCCCCATTGAAATTTTGTCCTTTATTTTTGAGCTGCCTCCTTTGAAAAAATTTCAAATTTCCTCCAAAAATCAACTCTTTCGAATTCAAAAGATATGTAATTTGATTCAAGAGACATATCCGTTCATAAAAAAACCTTTCAAAGTGTCTAAACACATTGAATTACTTCAATAGGTGTGTAGAACAACTGTCCCTTTGAAAATTCATGCAAAATTTGTCTCAAATGACCTTAATTTGCAAAAAGTCCTCTCTAGCGCATCATGCTCCAGAATCCTAAAATTCGTTGTTTTGGCTCCATATTTCATCCTTCCTGCCATTTTTTTCTCTAAGGGCCTAAAAATTATATACCTACAAAAAAAAACTTGAAAATATCATTTCTTAAAGTGCAATATCACTAAAAATAAGTGTAAAATATATACTTAAAATAGTATATTATTTTGGTGTATCATTAACATCAAATGGGTTCATGAAAACAATGTTAAAGAAAAAAAGTAAGAAAATTGAGATGGAACTGTCACTGTTGGTATTCATGATGTCTCTTGTAAAACTCAAGTCTGGGTGAGACTCGAGCTGTAGTGAACTCATCAATCCAACCACTACAAGAGAATATTTAAGTCTAGCCATCATAAATAGTTTAGAAATCACATTTGTTATGAGACACAAACACCAAATCAAACCACTATTAATCCAAACATTCACCAATCGTCAATCAAACTTTTCAATCCATAACAAAGCAAACACAATACAACAGTAATAATTAATAATCTTTAGCACACTAAATCAAACCACATTGATAACTATGGGTTGCCTGTCATAAAGTGCCTGGTNCCCTCTCTGGCGCATCATGCTCCAGAATCCTAAAATTCGTTGTTTTGGCTCCATATTTCATCCTTCCTGTCATTTTTTTCTCTAAGGGCCTAAAAATTATATACCTACAAAAAAAACATGAAAATACCATTTCTTAAAGTGCAATATCACTAAAAATAAGTGTAAAATATATACTTAAAATAGTATATTATTTTGGTGTATCATTAACATCAAATGGGTTCATGAAAACAATGTTAAAGAAAAAAAGTAAGAAAATTGAGATGGAACTGTCGCTGTTGGTATTCATGATGTCTCTTGTAAAACTCAAGTCTAGGTGAGACCCGAGCTGTAGTGAACTCATCAATCCAACCACTACAAGAGAATATTTAAGTCTAGCCATCATAAATAGTTTAGAAATCACATTTGTTATGAGAGACAAAGACCAAATCAAACCACTAATAATCCAAACATTCACCAATCATCAATCAAACTTTTCAATCCATAATAAAGCAAACACAATACAACAGTAACAATTAATAATCTTTAGCACACTAAATCAAACCACATTGATAACTATGGGTTGCCTGTCATAAAGTGCCTGGTTTAACATCGTCAGCCCTACAAATGGTTCTACCTCAATCAAAATTAAATTTAAGTAATCCTTGATCAATCACTAAATCTTTTTCAGATCCAGAGACTCCTATAAATTCCTCAAAGTTAAATATTTCTTTTACCTCATCCTTTTCAGATTAATTCATATCATTATTCCTCAAATTNTTAAATTTAAGTAATCCTTTATCAATCACTAAATCTTTTTTAGATCCAGAGACTCCTACAAATTCCTCAAAGTTAAATATTTCTTTTACCTCATCCTTTTCAGATTAATTCATATCATTATTCCTCAAATTTTTTTCTAAATCCAATATTCTTTTAGTGATTTTCTCAATTTTTATATTAATATCGTCCTTGTAATTTATAAGAAATGTATCTTTATATGTACTTCCAGATCTCCAAAATTTTAGATCAGATTTCCTCTAGATAATTCAAATTCTAGATCAAATTCTTCTAAGCTACTCTTCTGTTCAAAGTTTTCTTTTAATTCTTCCCGTTGGTACTGAGTAAATGGTAGAGGTGGTCTTTTTATATTTATCTTAGTTGAGGAATCAGTTCTTTCTAATTCCTTAAGAATTTTTTTCATTGGTCTTTCAATCTCCTCATCCTCATCTCTCAACTCAATGTTCTTTTGAAATATATCCTCGAATTCTCTTCTCAATATTAGTTTGATATTTTTAAAATTTTCATCATTCATCTCCCTTAAGGTTTATCTTAGTNTTCATCCTCATCTCTCAACTCAATGTTCTTTTGAAATATATCCTCAAATTCTCTTCTCAATATTAGTTTGATATTTTTAAAATTTTCATCATTCATCTCCCTTAAGGTTTATCTTAGTTTCACTAGGTAAATCCATTGGGGGTAGTTGTAAATTGCATTAATAATCCACCCTAGTTGGTTTTCTATATTTCTTATTGCAACCTCTTGATTTTCCAGCTCACTCTTTTGACTTTCCAAAAGACCTGCCAATTGAATCACATCCTCATCTACAGTGACTCCTTCTCGATATGTGTGTTGAAGTTAAAATTATTAGAAAAGGAGAGTTCATCAATTAATAAGCATGATTATTCCAANTTTGCATTAATAATCCACCCTAGTTGGTTTTTTATAATTCTTATTGCAACCTCTTGATTTTCCAGCTCACTCTTTTGACTTTCCAAAAGACCCGCCAATTGAATCACATCCTCGTCTACAGTGACTCCTTCTCCTCGATATGTGTGTTGAAGTTAAAATTATTAGAAAAGGAGAGTTCATCAATTAATAAGCATGATTATTCCAACTACATATTTGATTAAATTGATTAACTTCCAAAGTTGGTCTTCTCCTGCAAAATTATTATTCCAGTTAAATTTGAAATGATTTTCCCAACCTGGGTTATTGTAATCGGACTAAGGATTGTATATCTCATGGCTAGTTTCAAAATAATTAGGCTCAATCAATTGTCCAAATAAATTTTTCTTAATAACTGGAGGTCCTTGAGGATAAGTTTCTATATATTGATCTAACTTCCTCTCAGTATCTTCAACTAAAGAAATTATAATAGTAAGCATATCTTCATGAAAAATTGCCACTCTCTTCACTTTTTCTATTTCAAAGCTACTAGCATTATAATCCAAATCTAAATATTCATTATATCTTTGATCCACCATTTCTACATTAAATTCATGGAGTCCTTTTTGATTCATNGGCTTAAAAAAGGTTAATTATGTCTAATTGGAGTTTAGACCTAATTTTGATGATGTTAAACATAATTTGATTAAAGTTTAATAGAGTTTAATTAGGTCTTTTTGTGGTTTAGACCTAATTTGGGTTTNAAAACAACATCAGAACTAAACTAAATTCTAAAAATGAAAATAGTTACACATTACAATATCACATTATAACATAACAACAGAGTCTTAACAATATCCCAAAACAAATAATACAATCACAAAGTACAACACAAATAAACAAACAAATAAATAGAAAGATCACCAGTCATCATCTTCTTCATCATTAACATCTAACTTTTGTTGTTGATATGGAGTATAAACTGGGTGAATAGGGACTAATCTGTATGATCACCCTTCAGGTATTTCACTAAAGCATCATCATAAGGAGCATCATATTCAAACTTTTGGAGAATCAGATCATCTGTATTAGCATTCTTGGACTCCATGTTCTGCATCCTACGATCCATCTTCAAAATATCTCCCTGTTGAATCATCATCTGGTCTAATAACTTCCTGTTACTGGGGCCCCTTGAAGTAGGCTCACTAAAAGTAGGGAAGCTAGAAGTAGAAGAAATATCGCTGGCCTTACTTGCAGATCTCCAATCAACATGGGACTCATAAGTCTTAAAGTTTGCAGGCTCAATCAGTCTCTGAGGCACAATCCTCTCCTCATCTGGTTTGAAATCAACTATTGCAAGCTCACAAAGTGTATAGAAGAGAGCAGGGTCTGCCAATCCACCAGTGGTCTCTCCTATGGCAATAAATCGAGTGTTCATATAAATGACGAGCCTAAATTTATATCCATCACTTGTTGAATACAGTAGTTCAGGATGGGTCTATCCTTGGTCACTTCACTATGATGGTTTGTTGGAATCATCCTCCCAGAAATAAAATAATATCAAGCCTTAGATACTACATTTAACATAGAAAGGGGAAAGTTGATTTTAACTTCATTCTTAACTTTCCAAGCCCCTTTCTCACTAGTTATAAAAGAAATAATCTCATCTAAGGCCTCGTTTGTGGAAGAGAATGAATGACACTGACATCTATAAACGTCTTCTAACTGATAAAACTCATCTATTTTTTTGGAGTAAACTCTACCCCTTTCCTTAAACAAAAACAAAATCATCAGAAGCCTCCAAGAAGTTGGCATAAAACACTATAGCTATTCCAACTATCGCATTGACAGTAAAATAGCAGAAGTTTTCCCACTGTGGAGTGATAATCAATCTTTCAAATTCTTCTCCCAAATTTTTGAAACCTCGATCACGAATCACTTTCTTATTTTCTCAAAGATCATGAAATCAAGCACTAGCTTTAAATCTAACAAAATTTTGCTCGTCATATTCTGTTTTTTTTTGGCTAAATCTAGGTGTCATAGGAAATCTAGTAAAATATGATAAAAGTTTGAATAAATTCCAAAATTTTGAAAATTGAAATGTAAAGCTCTTTAAACTTAAATCCACTAAGTAAAAGTTTTTCACCAAAGCATTTTCTCAAAATATCTAAAAAAAACCCAAAACTTTCGGATATAGGAAATGTGAGAAAAATCTTTAGTGAAAATAAAAAAAAGTTACTTTAAAGTGTTGCTTTTACCTAGAGAAAATGAAATTCGAAGATCCTTTTCCTCTAAATCTCCTCAAATCCGCCCAAAATTAAGCCCTAGGTGTGAAAACTGAAGGTTGAAGGTGTCTTTAAGGGTAAAAATTGAGGTTTTGTGCTAAAAATTGGGAATTAAATGGGTTATTACTGCTCTTGGGTTGAAGGCGTCGTCGACGCCCATGCTAGCACCGTAGGCTATGATGGCCCAAAATTCACTATTTTTATTTTTTCAAATTTTTAATTTCCTTTTAATCTACTCTAAAGTTTTTTTTAGCATTTTTAAACACAAAATTTTACCTAACCATAATTCACAAGTAAACATTTCACAAACAATCATTTTCACAAACAATAACAAATTTCACAAATCACACATTCACACCTATTAGGCAAAAAAAATATAAATCAGCGTCAAAATAAAGCCACAACACTAAGCCCTAACACAAAACTATACACATAATCAAGGTTCAGAATTCTAAAGCAAAAACAAACCAAACCAAATCAAATCAAATCCACACAATTACATCAAGTACATAAATATTCTTAAGCAAGTAGAGAATCTAATGTCTTTAGTCATTCCGCTTCATGTTCAGTGCTTTCACATCCTCTAATATCTCCCATGCATTGGTAATGAACATATAGGTTGTAGAAGGATCAGTATATAGGAATGGATCTATTAAATTTTCTTTGATCCATCCATTTTCTTTAAACATCCAAACTAATCCTACTTCAAAAGTTCCAGTATGATCAAAATTTTCTTTCATTCTCACATCAAGGTGATAAAAAAGGTACTTAAGATCTCCCACTACATTCATAATACTCTGAAGTTCCCCTTGAATTTTTTTCAACTTATTCTGGAAAGCAAGAAAACTACCTACTATTGGTAGTATTAATGGAGTTGAAGCATGTGAATAATGATCCATAATAGCATTTAGTGCTTCATTTACATTACAAACATACTGATCATCAATAGGGATCATGGGCTCCCATGGTAGCAAAAAATTTTCCCAACATTCATATGGCACTTGACAATGACTGCAAATTAGAAAAATTGTAGAAGGATACCCAAGTCCATAAATTGGCCCATTCATAATGGTACCCATAACAGATTTAAATATGATTGATCATATATCAATATGTTTTTTTTATAATACAATAGTTTAAAATAGCACTTTGCTTGGTGACTCTATCAATTTTCATTGTAGGCAGTAATTTTGCACAAATAAAGAAATGCCACTATATCGAAATTTGATTAAGTAATAAAGTAGTAAAACTAGTAAATCCTTCAGCTCGTACTTCCCACATATCACTTTCATCCGTCAGAAAATTATAAATATCTTGCATCAAATCTCACATAGGAATGAAATTTGTATATTGACATATTAGAATATTTTCTATCATATATAATTCATTAATCCTTGCATGAGTAAATGAAACAACCTTACCTCGTACGAAGACAACTCCTTGGGTAATTCCATGTAGATTTACATAGAACTCCTTCACTACAGGCACAACAACCGTAGCTGTAGTGTAACACAGAATTTCCCATTGCCTTTGCAAAATGATCTTCTCAATAAGAGCACTTGGATTGATCAATCCATGATTAACAAATCCTCTCTCTTTCGCAAATCTCTTCTTCATAATAAATTTATCGTTTAATTTCTGCGCATCGAAAATAATAAACTTTCTTCTATTTAAATCTCCATACCTTGAAGTATTTCTGGAATTGCAAGTCATGAAATCCAAAAATAGGAAGTTTCTAGGCATCCTAGGAAGTTTCCAGGACTTTAAAAACACCTCCCCACTGTTATTATGGAGCAAAATCTCGCCAAAGTCCACCAAAAGTTGTCTAAGCCATCAAACTGCTCTCGGCATCGTAGGTGCTCCCGATTGGGGCTGCCGACGCTGAGAGCAGTTTTCTTGGGTGTCGTCGGCGCCAGTGAACAAATTTTTGCGACTTTCATTTTTCATTCAACTTAATTCCAACTTTTTATCCAATACTAATATTTGAATTCATTTATAATAAATGCAATTGTGTAGGTTTATTTAATACTAATATATAAGACACTTATCAAACATAATAGTAATACATAGACATATATGTATGGGTTGCCTCCTACAAAGTGCTTGGTTTAACGTCATCAGCCCGACACACCATTTGTTCAGTTGGGTTGACTTAACAATTAAAACTTCTTTAGATTGAGGTATTTTCTCTTCATAATAATGTTTCAGACGATGCCTATTAACTTTAAATACCTTTCCAGTGTTATGATCTTTATTAACAAAAGTTCTATAATGATATACTTTAATCACTTTAAATAGTCATAACCATCTGGATTTCAGTTCCTAAAAAAAATCTGAATCTTGTATTATATAATAGAACTTCTTGTCCATGTTCAAATTTCATCTGAATAATCTTTCGATCATGCATTATTTTCATTTTTTCTTTATAGATTTTTGCATTATCATATGATTCATTTCTTATTTCATCAAGTTCATTGAGTTGCAATAATCTTTTCTCTCCAGCATCTTTTAGATTAAAATTAAATTCCTTAATAGCCCAAAATGCTTTATGCTCTAATTCTACTGGTTAGCGGCATGTTTTTCTAAATATCAGTCTGTGTGGGGACATTCCTATAAGAGTCTAATAAGTAGTTATATGCCCATAATGCGGTATCTAATCTAGCAGACCAATCTAATTTATAAGGATTTATAGCTTTTTCTAAATTACGTTTACTTTCACAATTTGATACTCTTCTAGACTGCTAGTCTGAGGATGATAAGCAGTAGAGAACCTATGCATAATATCATATTTCTTAATTAATTTTTCCATTGTCTTATTCCTACAATGAGATCCTTCATTAGTAATAATTACTCTCGGCATTTCTTATCTTATAAAAATATTTTTAATTAAAAATTTAGAAACACTCCGAGCATCAGATCTCGGTACAATAATAGCTTCAATCTATTTGGACATATAATCAACAGCAAAAATATATATGAGTTTCCAAATGAAGGCAGAAATGGTACCATAAAATCTAATCCCCACACATCAAAATTTTCAACTTGGAATGTGTAATTTAGAGGCATTTCATTTCTTCTAGAAGTATTTCCTTCTCGTTGACATGTATCGCACATTTTAATATATTCTTTAACATCTTTAAAAATAGTATGCCAATAAAATCCAGCTTGTAAAATCTTATATGCAGTTCTATTTATTCTAAAATGTCCTCCAAATTTAGAATCTGGCATATTTCAATTATCTATTTAGTTTCTTCATAAGGCAGACATCTTCTAATAATTAGATCTTTACATTGTTTATATAAATATGTGTTATCCCAAAAATAGTCTTTTGAATCATATACAAACTTTTATAATTGTGAATTTTTCATATCAGGTGGTAAAATATCACTTACAATATAATTCACTATATTAGCATACCACGGTACATCTGTTTCAACAATACTATATAACTGTTCATCACGAAAATTTTCTAAAATTTCATTTAAAAAATTAGTTAATATTTCTGTTTCTACTCTAAACAAATTATTAGCTATTTAGTTATTATTTCCCTTTCTATTAATCACAGTAAAATCAAAATCTTGCAATAGAAGTATCCATCTCATTAATCTTGGTTTAGCATGCTTCTTTTGCATTAAGTATTTAATAGTAGAATGATCTATATGCACATACATTTAGTTCCAATTAAATAAGGTCTAAATTTATCAAAGGCATAAACAATAGCTAATAGCTCTCTTTCAGTAGCAGTATAATTAATTTGAGCATCATTTAGAGTCTTACTAGCATAATATATAACATTAAAAATTTTGTTGTGACTTTGGCTTAATACAGCCCCAATTGCATAATCTTTAAAATCACATATTATTTCAAATGGTTTTTCCCAGCCAGGTGGTACAATTATAGGGACAATGATTAATTTTTTATTTTATCATTCAAATGCTTTTATGCATTCCTCATCAAAATCAAATTTTTTATCTTTTTCTAAAAGTTGGCATAGNTGTGACTTTGTCCTAATACAGCCCCAATTGCATAATCTTTAAAATCACATATATTTCAAATGGTTTTTCCCAGCCAGGTGGTACTATTATAGGGACAATGACTAATTTTTTATCTTATCATTCAAATGCTTTTATGCATTCCTCATCAAAATCAAATTTTTTATCTTTTTCTAAAAGTTGGGCATAGCGGCTTAGTTATTTTTGAAAATTTTTCTATGAAGCGCCTGTAAAAACCAGCATGCATTAGAAAACTTCTTACCCCTTTAACATTACAAGGTGGTGTTAATTTTTTTATACCTTGGATTTTTGCAGGATCTACCTCCATGCATTATTCAGAAATTTTATGCCCAAGCACAATACCTCCTCCAACCATAAATTGACATTTTTCGTAATTTAATACTACATTGAATTTTTCACATACTTCCAAAAATTTTCTAAATTATTAAAACATAACTCAAATGAAGTCCCAAATACAGAAAAATCATCCATAAACACTTTCATTCCATGTTCTATAAAATTGCTTAAAATTGACATCATGCATCTTTGAAATGTTGCAGGTGCATTGCATAGTTCAAAAGGCATTTTACGAACAGTAANGCAAAAGGCATTCTACGAACAGTAAATGTTCTATATGGGCTTGTAAACATTGTTTTCTCTTAATACTTTATAGCAATTAGAATTTGATGATAACCGGTATATCTATCTAAAAAGCAATAATATTTATTCCCAGCCAATCTATCCAACATTTGNCTTTGAAATGTTGCAGGTGCATTGCATAGTTCAAAAGGCATTTTACGAACAGTAAATGTTCTATATGGACTTGTAAATATTGTTTTCTCTTAATACTTTGTAGCAATTAGAATTTGATGATAACCGTTATATCTATCTAAAAAGCAATAATATTTATTCCCAGCCAATCTATCCAACATTTTGTCTACAAGGGGTAAAGGAAAGTGATCTTTTCTGGTGACCATATTTAATTTTCTATAGTCAATACAAATTCTNCAAGGGGTAAAGGAAAGTGATCTTTTCTGGTGACCATATTTAATTTTCTATAGTCAATACAAATTCTCCAACCAGAACTTGTCTTATATGTATTAATTCATTTTTCTTATTTTCTTCAATAGTCACTCCTCCTTTCTTCGGAACACACTGAATTGGGCTTACCCAAGCACTATCTGAAATAGGATATATAATTCAAGCATATAAACATTTTAAAATCTCTTTTTTAACAACTTCTTTCATTATTGGGTTTAGTCTTCTCTAAGGATCAACTTTAGGTTCATATTGTTCATCTAATAAAATTCCGTGCATACAAATTTAAGGATTAATTCCTTTAATATTTGCTAAAGTCCATCCAAAAGCCTTTTTATACTTGCTCAAAATTTTTATCAACTTTTNAAAAAAAAGGGCTAATTCCTTTAATATTTGCTAAAGTCCATCCAAAAGCCTTTTTATACTTGCTCAAAATTTTTATCAACTTTTGTTCTAGAATTTCAGTTAACTCAGAAGATATAATAACAGGCAATGGGGATGACTCTCCTAAAAATACATACTTTAAATGGGTAGGCAATATCTTTAATTCAAGTTTTGGTGGTTTAATACTTGAAGGAATAATATTTTTACTATCATTTTCCAAAAATTCTAACATTGCAAATTTTCCCTGAGTATATTCCAAATCTTCTCCTTTTATTTAATCTTCATTCTTTAAAATTTTTCCATTCTTTTATTTATCATCACACTCATTCTTAAACTATTCATTACTCAGATAATCAGCTACTTTCATCCCGAAACAGTCATTATTCTTTTTAATTGCAGGATATTTCATAGCTTTTGTTATATTAAATTTTACTTCTTGATCATTAACAATCATTATTAATTCTCNTTTTTTAATTGCAGGATATTTCATAGCTTTTGCTATATTAAATTTTACTTCTTGATCATTAACAATCATTATTAATTCTCTTTTTTGTACATCTATTACAACTTTTTCTGTAGCAAGAAATGGTCTCCCTAAAATAATAGGAATNTTAGGTGAAATATCTCCTAAGCCCAACTTTCTGAATATTGATAATGCCATAAGATTAATATTGGCTTTTAAATCACATAAAGCTTTTCCATAAATTGTTCATCAATAACATAAGGAATTGTAAAACTTCCAGGATCTTTAAGTTTTGAGGAAGCTTTTTTGAGTTATAGCGCTACACTCTTTGCTGAGTGCAAAAATCTCATTATCTACAAACTACCATTTTTTATTAAGTACATTCTTCATGAACTTCACATAGCTTCACATTTGTTCCAAAGATTCAACAAATGGAATGTTCATCGTTCATTTCCTCAAAATTTCCAAAAATTTTGAAAATTGATTATCTTTATGTTTCTACTTCAATCTTTGAGGAAATGGAGGTGGTGGTCTTTCTACAGTGATTTTCATTTGTTTAATAGGACTTTCTACTTAAAAATGAAAACCTTCACCAGTTTTTTCATTTTCCACCTCATCTTTTTCAACTTCAAATTCTTGTTGAACTCCATTTTCTAATTCTTTCCCCTTCTCAGTTGAATAACTTTGATATTCCCTTTTTCGGATCTTCATGATTTACTTTAACATTATTAGGCAATGTTCTTGGAGGCCTATTGCTAAGTCCAGTAGTAATACTTCCCAATTGATTTTCTATGTTTTTGATTGCAGCTCGTTTACTTTGTAATTGATTGCCCATTTACAATATCAATTCTTCTATTGATAGGTTTTTCTCCTTAATCTGAAAATTATTAAATCTTTGGGGAGGGGGGGGGGGGAATAAGGTTTATAAGTTTGATTCCCTTGATTGCTGGAGTTTCCCAATGGATTAGAAGTATTGTTTCCCCATTGCAGATTTGCAGCATTAGAGTTATTTTTACTCCAACTAAAATTTGGATGATTCTTCCATCCAGGATTATATTAATTGGAATAAGGGTTATTAGAACTATTTTTTATTGGATTTAAGGTCTCATACGAAGAATGTTATTCTATCATTTGTCCCAATGAGTTTTCCTCAAACACAACTTCTATCTGAGAATAATTCATTCCATATTGATCTATCTTCTTTAATATAGTAGCTATTTGGGCAGCTAACATAGATATTGCATCAAAATCATGAATACTAGCTACTTTTTTTTGGATTTACCCTTTTAGATGGCCATTGAAAATTATTTGTAGCCATCTCTTCATCTAATGAATATATTTCATCGAATGGTATTGACTTTAATGATCCACCAGCAGCTGCGTCAATTATTAATCTAAGAGATCCAACCAACCCATTATAAAAAGTTTAAATTTTTTACCAATCTGGCAACGCATGGTGTGGACACATTCTAAGGAGATCTTTAAATCTTTTCCAGGCTTCATAAATTGACTTCCCTTCAAACTGATAAAAAAATGTGATATCATTTCCAAGTTTACCAGTTTTTGAATATAGGAAATAGTTAGATAGGAATTTTTGTGATAAATCTCCCCATGTTCTGATAGATCCAGGTGCTAATGAATTTAACCACATCTTAGCTTTATCTCTTAGTGAAAAAGGAAAAATTCTAAGCCTGACAACATCATTCGACACTC
>JXCR01147675.1:138544-190466 GCA_002079205.1 Phalaenopsis hybrid cultivar
TTCTTTTAATTCTTCCCGTTGGTACTGAGTAAATGGTAGAGGTGGTCTTTTTATATTTATCTTAGTTGAGGAATCAGTTCTTTCTAATTCCTTAAGAATTTTTTTCATTGGTCTTTCAATCTCTTCATCCTCATCTCTCAACTCAATGTTCTTTTGAAATATATCCTCAAATTCTCTTCTCAATATTAGTTTGATATTTTTAAAATTTTCATCATTCATCTCCCTTAAGGTTTATCTTAGTTTCACTAGGTAAATCCATTGGGGGTAGTTGTAAATTGCATTAATAATCCACCCTAGTTGGTTTTCTATATTTCTTATTGCAACCTCTTGATTTTCCAGCTCACTCTTTTGACTTTCCAAAAGACCTGCCAATTGAATCACATCCTCATCTACAGTGACTCCTTCTCGATATGTGTGTTGAAGTTAAAATTATTAGAAAAGGAGAGTTCATCAATTAATAAGCATGATTATTCCAACTACATATTTGATTAAATTGATTAACTTCCAAAGTTGGTCTTCTCCTGCAAAATTATTATTCCAGTTAAATTTGAAATGATTTTCCCAACCTGGGTTATTGTAATCGGACTAAGGATTGTATATCTCATGGCTAGTTTCAAAATAATTAGGCTCAATCAATTGTCCAAATAAATTTTTCTTAATAACTGGAGGTCCTTGAGGATAAGTTTCTATATATTGATCTAACTTCCTCTCAATATCTTCAACTAATGAAATTATAATAGTAAGCATATCTTCTTGAAAAATTGCCACGCTCTTCACTTTTTCTATTTCGAAGCTACTAGCATTATAATACAAATCTAAATATTCATTATATCTTTGATCCACCATTTCTACATTAAATTCATGGAGTCCTTTTTGATTCATCATCCTCTCAAAAGTTCTCTCCAAATCTGACTTGCAAAATTCAAGGTGTATAACTCCCAAACTACGCATACAAATTTAATGATTTAACTAATAGGATAAAAAGTCAAACATATTTTTGGTATTTTGTATTTTCTTTAAAATAAACACACAATAAAATTGAATGTGATTCTTACTTTATTGTAGAAAGCATAGCCCTTTTAGATCATATGTTTCTCAACAAATTTTAACATTACAACAGGCCTAAATTGAAATGTAGATAAAATTCAAGTAAAACCATCACTTTTATAATTAAATCTCATACTAACTTGTATCCAAAAATCCTAGACTTAAATACTACTCGTTGCAAACGAAAAGTAAAATGAAAACAACGTCATAATCTTGTCATGAACTATTTCCAATTAAGAANGTCAAAAAATCCTACACTTAAATCCTACTCGTTGCAAACGAAAAGTAAAATGAAAACAACGTCATAATCTTGTCATGAACTATTTCCAATTAAGAAGGAAGAGTAAGAAAAAAAAACTCACAAAATGCAAAGAAAACACAACGAAAAACTTCATTTCATTAAAGAAAATCAACTAGATAAGTGTTATAGAAAGACTTTATCTTCACCCAAGTGACATATGTCATCATTCAAGAGCCTTTCCTAAGTTTTAAGATTCCTTNAAAGAGTAAGAAAAAAAACTCACAAAATGCAAAGAAAACACAACGAAAAACTTCATTACATTAAAGAAAATCAACTAGATAAGTGTTACAGAAAGACTTTATCTTCACCCAAGTGACATATGTCATCATTCAAGAGCCTTTCCTAAGTTTTAAGATTCCTTAAACCACTCCAAGAGGCATTTGATTCACTTAAAGCCTTCTAGAACATCTCAAAATAGTCAAAAACTGTAAAAAATCCATCAAAATCTTGTGTTGGAGCCTCCAGTGCCATTTTATGGCGCCTCTAACACCGGTTCTCTAGATTTTGGATCTTCTGGCTCCATTCTAGTTCCTCTGGTGCCAGTTCTTTGGATTCTGGTGCCTCTGGCGCCACCCTGGAGCAGCTCCACCATTTTGCTCCGTTTGGTTCTATTTTAGCTCTTATTTGCCGCATTTGAACTGTGTTTTGCTCCTAACAGATAAACCTACAAGATAAGGATTAAAACAACCTTTCTTTAAAGTGTAATTTNAGCTCGATTCTAATTCCTCTGGTGCCAGTTCTTTGGATTCTGGTGCCTCTGGCGCCACCCTGGAGCAGCTCCACCGTTTTGCTCCGTTTGGTTCTGTTTTAGCTCTTTTTCACCGCATTTCAACTGTGTTTTGCTCCTAACAGATAAACCTACAAGATAAGGATTAAAACAACCTTTCTTTAAAGTGTAATTTCATTCAAAAATTTTTGAAAAGTGTAAATGAGATTAAACCTGAAAGGCATTTAAAAATGTGCATGGTCATAATCGCTTTCTTGCTCGTTTTTGCTCCAAATTGCACCATTTTTGCTTCCTTTTTCTAAAATTCTATTTAAAATACCNCAAACCTGAAAGACATTTAAAATTGTGCATGGTCATAATTGCTTTCTTGCTCGTTTTTGCTCCAAATTGCACCATTTTTGCTTCCTTTTTCTAAAATTCTATTTAAAATACCTTTTTTTAAAGGTTATTATCATTTAAAATGTGCATAAAATGAGCTTGAAATGTACTCTAAAAATAGGTAATTATTAAGTGTATTATTAGACCTAATTGAGGTTTAACTTTTATTAAGCTTAATATAAGTAAGGCTTAATATGAATTAATTAGGTCTAATTAGGGTTATATCTAATTTAGGTCTAGGTTAATTAAGCCTAATGTAAGTAAGGGTTAATGTGGTTAATTAGGTCTAATTAGGGTTAGACCTAATTAGGGTTTAATGTGTTAAACCCAATGTGATTAAGGCTTAAAAAGAGTTAATCAAGTCTAATTGTTGTTTAGACCTAGTTAGGGTTCAATGTGTCTTAAATCTAATATTTGTAAGGTCTAAGCAGATTATATAGGTCTAATTGAGATTTAGACCTAATTAGGGTTTAATTATGTTAAGCCTAATGTCATTCAAGCTTAAAAAAGGTTAATTATGTCTAATTGGAGTTTAGACCTAATTTTGATTATATTAAACATAATTTGATTAAAGTTTAATAGAGTTTAATTAGGTCTTTTTGTGGTTTAGACCTAATTTGGGTTTGGTGAATTGTGGGCTCACCTGGATTGAACTTCATTGTCTACGTCTGCTCTATCCTGGATTTAGATTAAATCTAAGATGTATAAACCTAAATGTCATGTGAGTTTGATTTCAATATTTGGAATTTTTAACTTTGAGTCTGTAGAGGTTAGACCCAATAGTCCTGAGGAGATAACTAAACCCCATGTCAGCTAGGGTGTAGGTTTACCCTAGATCTAGTTCATGAATCAGACCTAACGTTATGATCCCAATTTTTTGTATGTAAGCATTTATGCACTCGACACCACTACAGTGCTAAAAAATTGATACTTGTATGAAAAGTAATTTTTGTAAAATATATATAATTATAGGCAATTAATAATTGGATTCTACGCAAGTATACATATAGTTATCAAGTAATAAATTACTTTTTATTTAAGCCCCAAATATCGATACCACATGGAAGGTGTAAATTAACAATGAAGTGTTTTACTAGGAAATTTATAGAAAATCAAATGAAATCACTGTCACTAATTTTGATTGTTGAGATGTTATCAAAACTAAAGTACATAATTTTTAGCAAAACAAAAATGTAAAGTTTTGAAAAGTAAATACTAATGTACTAACTATGTTTATGTAATGAAGATTTCTTTTTTGAAAAAGCATCATTCCCACTACAATGAGGTCCTGTCGAAATAAGATGAGATAAATTTTTATAATATGTGTTATGCCAAATAAGAGCAATTATAAATCTCTACTCTAACATAGTGCATAGAAAATCATTGGCTAATCCTACGTTTAGTCCCAAAATTCGTGGTGAGGCTAGGAGGATACCGGCTCCCACTCCAGAGCTCCCACTTCCCTTCACCTGAAGGCTAACTCTCANAACGAAATAAGATGAGATAAATTTTTATAATATGTACTATGCCAAATAAGAGCAATTATAATTCTCTACCCTGACATAGTGCATAGAAAATCATTGGCTAATCTTACGTTTAGTCCCAAAATTCGTGGTAAGGCTAGGAGGATACCGGCTCCCACTCCAGAGCTCCCACTTCCCTTCACCTGAAGGCTAACTACTTTAGTTTTTAAAACACTAATATCGAATTGGGGATTTTTAGTCTGTCACCCTAGAAATATCCAATTCTACACCCAACAAAGTATATTAACCTAAATGGGGATTTTAGTCTATCACCCTAAAGATTCTTCAATTCTACACCCAACAAAGAATATTTCTCTGTTTATTTGCACTTAATTCCATGAACAAATTTCTACTCATGAAATCAAATGTGATCCTCACTCTGTTATAGAACTTATACTCCATTTCCCAGATCATATGTTTCGGAGTTGAAAAATCATCACAATTTATTTTATATTTTAATATTGGCATATNCCTTAATTCCATGAACAAATTTCTAATCATGAAATCAAATGTGATCCTCACTCTGTTATAGAACTTATACACCATTTCCCAGATCATATGTTTCGGAGTTGAAAAATCATCACAATTTATTTTATATTTTAATATTGGCATATCATATTATCCATTCATTTCACCATATCTCAGAGTAGGGAGAAAGATAGACGGAGCTACTTAGATTTCATGAGAAAGACACAACAAAACACAAATTTCATATATAAAAGAAAGTTCATACAACAGACTTCATGAGAAAGATACAACAAAACACAAATTTCATATATAAAAGAAAGTTCATACAATAATAAATAAAACTTATCTGAAACTCGTTCTCAAAGCAAATCTCTTGTAGTCTTTCCTTAGAAATGTAGGAAGAAGATATCTCTTACTTTTCTCCTTCTCCAACACTTTATAGAAAGTTTCACTCAAAATATCACCACACAAACTCTAAAATATAAAAGAAAAAAAACTAATGGACTCCAATATAATGGTGAAATGAAGATGGATTATGAAGAATGGCGAAAATGGAGCATNAAAATATCACCACACAAGCTTTAAAATATAAAAGAAAAAAAAACTAATGGACTCCAATATAATGGTGAAATGAAGATGGATTATGAAGAATGGCGAAAATGGAGCGTGGTGGAATGTGTTGGTGTGAAAAGGAGTCCCTTTCTTGATAAATTTTGGCTCCAAATAAAGCCCAAGGTCGGTTATCCAAGTGGTGCCTCCAAACACTCTTAAAAAATTGTCTAATTACATCGAACCTTCTAGAAATGGGGGTTAAACCGCCTTTGGCGCCATCTGGCACTAGTCTGGCGACGTCGGTGCTAGTCTGGTACCGTTGGCACTGAGTAAAAATTTTTGTTGTTCTGTTGGTCTGCACCGTCAGCACTGCTTTTGGCACAGTTAGTGCTGAGTACTTCTTCAAAAACGTCATTTTGACTCCAAATTCTATCCTTTTTTACTTTAAGTCCTTAAAATCAACAACCTGCAAGAAAACATACCTTCCATTAAGGTACAATATCACCAAAAACAAGTTTAAAATATGGGTCTAAAATGCATATATTTTTGGAGTATCAAAATCCCCCAAAATTAAATGTTAGTTTTCCTCAAGTAATTCCTCTGCTACATAAAAATATGACTTATGTTAAAAAATTTAATTTGGAGAGTTCCATATTTAAGTTCTCTAAGCATAATAATATAACTTAAGAAAAATTCAAAACAACTCTAGTTAATNTGAACCTTCTAGAAACGGGGGTTAAACCGCCTTTGGCGCCATCGGGCACTAGTCCGGCGTCGTCGGTGCTAGTCTGGTACCGTTGGCACTTAGTAAAAATTTTGTTCTGTTGATCTGCACCGTCAGAACTGCTTTTGGCTCAGTCAGTGCTGAGTACTTCAAAAATGTCATTTTGACTCCAAATTCCATCCTTTTCTACTTTAAGTCCTTAAAATCAACAACCTGCAAGAAAACATCAAAATACCTTCCATTAAGGTACAATGTCACCAAAAACAAGTTTAAAATATGAGTCTAAAATGCATATATTTTTGGAGTATCAAAATCCCCCAAAATTAAATGTTAGTTTTCCTCAAGTAATTCCTCTGCTAAATATGACTTATGTTAAAAAATTTAATTTTGAGAGTTCCATATTTAAGTTCTCTAAGCATAATAATATAACTTAAGAAAAATTCAAAACAACTCTAGTTAATACTAAAGGTACTAGGATATTCAATAATTAAGTCTAAGACTTCTGATCCTCTATTTCTTTCAAGAAAAACTGCTATTTATCATTTTGAAGTCACTTAGAAAATTCATGAAAAATAACTTCATAAAACTTTATTAATCATTAAGCTAATACTCAAATAAAAAGTTTATAAAATGTGTCCAAGTCTTTTCCCTTATGTTGATTCAAGTGAAGTCAATTTTTAATTAGACATCTCCTCAAGCTTCTCCCCATATCTTTTTTTCTTTACTTTTCAAGATCATTTTTAATCCCCTTTTTCTTTTTGTTCTTATGCTTTTTTTTATGTATGTGAGGATTACTATATCTTGATAGCCTTTAATGATTTTGAACTTCACTATCCTCTTCTTAAAGTTAAAANGTTCTTATGCTTTTTTTTATGTATGGGAGGATTACTATATCTTGATAGCCTTTAATGATTTTGAACTTCACTATCCTCTTCTTAAAGTTAAAAACTTTTTACATTTCTTGAGTTAACAAATTTATATTAGCTTAAAAATTACATAAAATTTAATTCTTTTCTTTTTACATGAATCTTTTATGATTTTTAATACTTCAAAAATACAAATTCTCTTACTTAAAATAGAAAAATATAGTCTTATTCTCTTTTACTAAATCTCGTAGTCTCTAGAATTAACCTTTATTATTGAATTTTTTTTACTTAAATTTACTATATATTTAGAAAAATAAATATAGTTATCCAAAGTTAATTCCTAATACCGAAGGTCATGTTAAATTTAAATTTTTTGAAAATATAGTTAAGTGAGGACAAATAAAATTAAGTTCTNNTTAACGAATTTATATTAGCTTAAAAATTACATAAAGTTTAATTCTTTTCTTTTTACATGAATCTTTTATGATTTTTAATACTTCAAAAATACAAAATCTTTTACTTAAAATAGAAAAATATAGTCTTATTCTCTTTTACTAAATGTCGTAGTCTCTAGAATTAACCTTTATTATTGAATTTTTTTACTTAAATTTACTATATATTTAGAAAAATAAATATNTATGAAAACAACATCAGAACTAAACTAAATTCTAAAAATGAAAATAGTTTTACACATTACAATATCACATTATAACATAACAACAGAGTCTCAACAATATCCCAAAACAAATAATACAATCACAAAGTACAACACAAATAAACAAACAAATAAATAGAAAGATCACCAGTCATCATCTTCTTCATCATTAACATCTAACTTTTGCTGTTGATATGGAGTATAAACTGGGTGAATAGGGACTAAACTGTATGATCACCCTTCAGGTATTTCACTAAAGCATCATCATAAGGAGCATCATATTCAAACTTTTGGAGAATCAGATCATCTCTATTAGCATTCTTGGACTCCATGTTCTGCATCCTACGATCCATCTTCAAAATATCTCTCTGTTGAATCATCATCTGGTCTAATAACTTCCTGTTACTGGGGCCCCATGAAGTAGGCTCACTAAAAGTAGGGGTCCTAAAAGTAGAAGAAATATCGCTGGCCTTACTTGCAGATCTCCAATCAACATGGGACTCATAAGTCTTAAAGTTTGCAGGCCCAATCAGTCTCTGAGGCACAATCCTCTCCTCATCAGGTTTGAAATCAACTATTGCAAGCTCACAAAGTGTATAAAAGAGAGCAGGGTCTGCCAATCCACCAGTGGACTCTCCTATGGCAATAGATCGAGTGTTCGTATAAATGACGAGCCTAAATTTATATCCATCACTTGTTGAATACAGTAGTTCAGGATGGCTCTATCCTTGGTCATTTCACTATGATGGTTTGTTGGAATCATCCTCCCAGAAATAAAATAATGTCAGGCCTTAGATACTACATTTAACATAGAAAGGGGAAAGTTGATTTTAACTTCATTCTTAACTTTCCAAGCCCCTTTCTCACTAGTCATAAAAGAAATAATCTCATCTAAGGCCTCATTTGTGGAATAGAATGAATGACACTGACATCTATAAACGTGTTCTAACTGATAAAACTCATCTATTTTTTTTGGAGTAAACTCTACCCCTTTCCTTAAACAAAAACAAAATCATTAGAAGCCTCCAAAAAGTTGGCATAAAACACTATAGCTATTCCAACTATCGCTTTGACAGTAAAATAGCAGAAGTTTTCCCACTGCGGAGTGATAATCAATCTTTCAAATTCTTCTCCCAAATTTTTGAAACCTCGATCACGAATCACTTTCTTATTTTCTCAAAGATCATGAAATCAAGCACTAGCTTTAAATCTAACAAAATTTTGCTCGTCATATTCTGTTTTTATTTTGCTAAATCTAGGTGTCATAGGAAATCTAATAAAATATGATAAAAGTTTGAATAAATTCCAAAATTTTGAAAATTGAAATGTAAAGCTCTTTAAACTTAAATCCACTAAGTAAAAGTTTTTCACCAAAGCATTTTCTCAAAATATCTAAAAAAAAACCCAAAACTTTCGGATCTAGGAAATGTGAGAAAAATCTTTAGTGAAAATAAAAAAAAAATTACTTTAAAGTGTTGCTTTTACCTAGAGAAAATGAAATTCGAAGATCCTTTTCCTCTAAATCTCCTCAAATNCCCAAAACTTTCGGATATAGGAAATGTGAGAAAAATCTTTAGTGAAAATAAAAAAAAGTTACTTTAAAGTGTTGCTTTTACCTAGAGAAAATGAAATTCGAAGATCCTTTTCCTCTAAATCTCCTCAAATCCGCCCAAAATTAAGCCCTAGGTGTGAAAACTGAAGGTTGAAGGTGTCTTTAAGGGTAAAAATTGAGGTTTTGTGCTAAAAATTGGGAATTAAATGGGTTATTACTGCTCTTGGGTTGAAGGCGTCGTCGACGCCCATGCTAGCACCGTAGGCTATGATGGCCCAAAATTCACTATTTTTATTTTTTCAAATTTTTAATTTCCTTTTAATCTACTCTAAAGTTTTTTTTAGCATTTTTAAACACAAAATTTTACCTAACCATAATTCACAAGTAAACATTTCACAAACAATCATTTTCACAAACAATAACAAATTTCACAAATCACACATTCACACCTATTAGGCAAAAAAAATATAAATCAGCGTCAAAATAAAGCCACAACACTAAGCCCTAACACAAAACTATACACATAATCAAGGTTCAGAATTCTAAAGCAAAAACAAACCAAACCAAATCAAATCAAATCCACACAATTACATCAAGTACATAAATATTCTTAAGCAAGTAGAGAATCTAATGTCTTTAGTCATTCCGCTTCATGTTCAGTGCTTTCACATCCTCTAATATCTCCCATGCATTGGTAATGAACATATAGGTTGTAGAAGGATCAGTATATAGGAATGGATCTATTAAATTTTCTTTGATCCATCCATTTTCTTTAAACATCCAAACTAATCCTACTTCAAAAGTTCCAGTATGATCAAAATTTTCTTTCATTCTCACATCAAGGTGATAAAAAAGGTACTTAAGATCTCCCACTACATTCATAATACTCTGAAGTTCCCCTTGAATTTTTTTCAACTTATTCTGGAAAGCAAGAAAACTACCTACTATTGGTAGTATTAATGGAGTTGAAGCATGTGAATAATGATCCATAATAGCATTTAGTGCTTCATTTACATTACAAACATACTGATCATCAATAGGGATCATGGGCTCCCATGGTAGCAAAAAATTTTCCCAACATTCATATGGCACTTGACAATGACTGCAAATTAGAAAAATTGTAGAAGGATACCCAAGTCCATAAATTGGCCCATTCATAATGGTACCCATAACAGATTTAAATATGATTGATCATATATCAATATGTTTTTTTTATAATACAATAGTTTAAAATAGCACTTTGCTTGGTGACTCTATCAATTTTCATTGTAGGCAGTAATTTTGCACAAATAAAGAAATGCCACTATATCGAAATTTGATTAAGTAATAAAGTAGTAAAACTAGTAAATCCTTCAGCTCGTACTTCCCACATATCACTTTCATCCGTCAGAAAATTATAAATATCTTGCATCAAATCTTGCGTAGGAATGAAATTTGTATATTGACATATTAGAATATTTTCTATCATATATAATTCATTAATCCTTGCATGAGTAAATGAAACAACCTTACCTCGTACGAAGACAACTCCTTGGGTAATTCCATGTAGATTTACATAGAACTCCTTNGATTTTTTCAAATTTTTAATTTCCTTTTAATCTACTCTAAAGTTTTTTTAATATTTTTAAACACAAATTTTTACCTAATCATAATTCACAAGTAAACATTTCACAAACAAATATTTTCATAAACAATAACAAACTAACTTTATATATGAAAATACACTTTTTACAAACAAGTTTCACAAATCACACATTCACACCTATTAGGCAAAAAAATTATAAATCTGCGTCAAAATAAAGCCACAACACTAAGCCCTGACACAAAACTATACACATAATCAAGGTTTAGAATTCTAAAGCAAAAACAAACCAAACCAAATCAAATCAAATCCACACAATTACATCAAGTACATAAGTATTCTTAAGCAAGTAGAGAATCCAATGTCTTTAGTCATTCCGCTTCATCTTCAGTGCTTTCACATCCTCTAATATCTCCCATGCATTGGTAATGAACTTATAGGTTGTAGAAGGATCAGTATATAGGAATGGATCTATCAAATTTTCTTTGATCCACCCATTTTCTTTAAACATCCAAACTAATCCTACTTCAAAAGTTCCAGTATGATCAAAATTTTCTTTCATTCTCACATCAAGGAGATAAAAAAGGTACGTAAGATCTCCCACTACATTCATAATACTCTGAAGCTCCCCTTGAATTTTTTTCAACTTATTCTCGAAAGCAAGAAAACTACCTACTATTGGTAGTATTAATGGAGTTGAAGCATGTGAATAATGATCCATAATAACATTTAGTGCTTCATTTACATTACAAACATACTGATCATCAATAGGGATCATGGGCTCTCATGGTAGCAAAAATTTTTCCCAACATTCATATGGCACTTGACAATGACTGCAAATTAGAAAAATTGTAGAAGGATGCCCAAGTCCATAAATTGGCCCATTCATAATGGTACCCATAAACGATTTAAATATGATTGATCATATATAAATATGTTTTTTTTTGTAATACAAGAGTTTAAAATAGCACTTTTCTTGGTGACTCTATCAATTTTCATAGTAGGCAGTAATTTTGCACAAATAAAGAAATGCCACTTAATCGAAATTCGATTAAGTAATAAAGTAGTAACACTAATAAATCCTTCAGCTCGTACTTCCCACATATCACTTTCATCCGTCAGAAAATTATAAATATCTTGCATCAAATCTTGCGTAGGAATGAAATTTGTATAATAACATATTAGAATATTTTCTATCATATACAATTCATTAATCCTTGCATGAGAAAATGAAACAACCTTACCTCGTACGAAGACAACTCCTTGGGTAATTCCATGTAGATTTACATAGAACTCCTTCACTACAGGCACAACAACCGTAGTTGTAGTGTAACACAGAATTTCCCATTGCCTTTGCAAAATGATCTTCTCAATAAGAGCACTTGGATTGATCAATCCATGATTAACAAATCCTCTCTCTTTCGCAAATCTCTTCTTCATAATAAATTTATCGTTTAATTTCTGCGCATCGAAAATAATAAACTTTCTTCTATTTAAATCTCCATACCTTGAAGTATTTCTGGAATTGCAAGCCATGAAATCCAAAAATAGGAAGTTTCTAGGCATCCTAGGAAGTTTCCAGGACTTTAAAAACACCTCCCCACTGTTATTATGGAGCAAAATCTCGCCAAAGTCCACCAAAAGTTGTCTAAGCCATCAANTCATGAAATCCAAAAATAGGAAGTTTCTAGGCATCCTAGGAAGTTTCCAGGACTTCAAAAACACCTCCCCACTGTTATTATGGAGCAAAATCTCGCCAAAGTCCACCAAAAGTTGTCTAAGCCATCAAACTGCTCTCGGCATCGTAGGTGCTCCCGATTGGGGCTGCCGACGCTGAGAGCAGTTTTCTTGGGTGTCGTCGGCGCCAGTGAACAAATTTTTGCGACTTTCATTTTTCATTCAACTTAATTCCAACTTTTTATCCAATACTAATATTTGAATTCATTTAGAATAAATGCAATTGTGTAGGTTTATTTTATACTAATATATAAGACACTTATCAAACATAATAGTAATACATAGACATATATGTATGGGTTGCCTCCTACAAAGTGCTTGGTTTAACGTCATCAGCCCGACACACAATTTGTTTAGTTGGGTTGACTTAACATTAAAACTTCTTTAGATTGAGGTATTTGCTCTTCATAATAATGTTTCAAACGATGCCTATTAACTTTAAATACCTTTCCAGTGTTATGATCTTTAATAACAAATGTTCTATAATGATATACTTTAATCACTTTAAATAGTCATAACCGTCTGGATTTCAGTTCCTGGAAAAAATCTGAATCTTGTATTATATAATAGAACTTCTTGTCCATGTTCAAATTTCATCTGAATAATCTTTCGNCATTTGTTCAGTTGGGTTGACTTAACAATTAAAACTTCTTTAGATTGAGGTATTTTCTCTTCATAATAATGTTTCAGACGATGCCTATTAACTTTAAATACCTTTCCAGTGTTATGATCTTTATTAACAAAAGTTCTATAATGATATACTTTAATCACTTTAAATAGTCATAACCATCTGGATTTCAGTTCCTAAAAAAAATCTGAATCTTGTATTATATAATAGAACTTCTTGTCCATGTTCAAATTTCATCTGAATAATCTTTCGATCATGCATTATTTTCATTTTTTCTTTATAGATTTTTGCATTATCATATGATTCATTTCTTATTTCATCAAGTTCATTGAGTTGCAATAATCTTTTCTCTCCAGCATCTTTTAGATTAAAATTAAATTCCTTAATAGCCCAAAATGCTTTATGCTCTAATTCTACTGGTTAGCGGCATGTTTTTCTAAATATCAGTCTGTGTGGGGACATTCCTATAAGAGTCTAATAAGTAGTTATATGCCCATAATGCGGTATCTAATCTAGCAGACCAATCTAATTTATAAGGATTTATAGCTTTTTCTAAATTACGTTTACTTTCACAATTTGATACTCTTCTAGACTGCTAGTCTGAGGATGATAAGCAGTAGAGAACCTATGCATAATATCATATTTCTTAATTAATTTTTCCATTGTCTTATTCCTACAATGAGATCCTTCATTAGTAATAATTACTCTCGGCATTTCTTATCTTATAAAAATATTTTTAATTAAAAATTTAGAAACACTCCGAGCATCAGATCTCGGTACAATAATAGCTTCAATCTATTTGGACATATAATCAACAGCAAAAATATATATGAGTTTCCAAATGAAGGCAGAAATGGTACCATAAAATCTAATCCCCACACATCAAAATTTTCAACTTGGAATGTGTAATTTAGAGGCATTTCATTTCTTCTAGAAGTATTTCCTTCTCGTTGACATGTATCGCACATTTTAATATATTCTTTAACATCTTTAAAAATAGTATGCCAATAAAATCCAGCTTGTAAAATCTTATATGCAGTTCTATTTATTCTAAAATGTCCTCCAAATTTAGAATCTGGCATATTTCAATTATCTATTTAGTTTCTTCATAAGGCAGACATCTTCTAATAATTAGATCTTTACATTGTTTATATAAATATGTGTTATCCCAAAAATAGTCTTTTGAATCNCCATTATTTTCATTTTTTCTTTATAGATTTTTGCATTATCATATGATTCATTTCTTATTTCCTCAAGTTCATTGAGTTGCAATAATCTTTTCTCTCCAGCATCTTTTAGATTAAAATTAAATTCCTTAATAGCCCAAAATGCTTTATGCTCTAATTCTACTGGTTAGCGACATGTTTTTCTAAATATCAGTCTGTGTGGGGACATTCCTATAAGAGTCTAATAAGCAGTTATATGCCCATAATGCGGTATCTAATCTAGCAGACCAATCTAATTTATAAGGATTTATATCTTTTTCTAAATTACGTTTACTTTCACAATTTGATACTCTTCTAGACTGCTAGTCTGAGGATGATAAGCAGTAGAGAATCTATGCCTAATATCATATTTCTTAATTAATTTTTCGATTGTCTTATTCCTACATTGAGATCCTTCATCAGTAATAATTACTCTCGGCATTTCTTATCTTATAAAAATATTTTTAATTAAAAATTTAGAAACACTCCGAGCATCAGATCTCGGTACAATAATAGCTTCAATCCATTTGGACATAAAATCAACAACAAAAATATATATGAGTTTCCAAATGAAGGCATAAATGGTACCATAAAATCTAATCCCCACACATCAAAATTTTCAACTTGGAATGTGTAATTTAGAGGCATTTCATTTCTTCTAGAAATATTTCCTTCTCGTTGACATGTATCGTACATTTTAATATATTCTTTAACATCTTTAAAAATAGTATGCCAATAAAATTCAACTTGTAAAATCTTATATGCAGTTCTATTTATTCTAAAATGTCCTCCAAATTTAGAATCTGGCATATTTCAATTATCTATTGAGTTTCTTCATAAGGCACACATCTTCTAATAATTAGATCTTTACATTGTTTATATAAATATGTGTTATCCCAAAAATAGTCTTTTGAATCATATACAAACTTTTATAATTGTGAATTTTTCATATCAGGTGGTAAAATATCACTTACAATATAATTCACTATATTAGCATACCACGGTACATCAGTTTCATCAATACTATATAACTGTTCANGACAGCATCTATAATAGATTTTAGTGATCCTATTAATCCATTGTAAAAGGTTTGAATTATTAACCAATCTGGTAAAGCATGGTGTGGACATTTTCTAAGATAATCTTTAAATCTTTCCCAGGCTTCATATATCAATTCCCCTTCAAACTAACAAAAAGATGTAATATCATTTCTAAACTTAGAGGTTTTCGAGGGTAGAAAATATTTATCCAAGAATGTTTGTGATAGTTCTCCCCAATTTCCAATAGATTTAGGTGCTAATGAATTTAACCAAGCCATGGATTTATCCCTTAATGAAAGGAAAAAGTCTAAGGCTAACGACATGATTAGACACTCTGTCACATTTTAATGTAGCACGTTTCTCAAGAAAACTAGCAAGATATAAGTTAGGATCTTCAGTAGGTGATCCTCCAAACTGATTATTTTGCACTATTTGGATAATAGCATGTTTAAGCTCAAATGAATTAGCAGGAACATCAGCATTTTAAAAATTCAAGTGAAGTTCATCTGCTATCGGATTTGCATAATCTTTTAAAGGACTTTGTCGATTATCATTTATTGGATTTTCTAAGTTATTTTCCATTTCTTTTAAATTTTTAATTTCTGTTTGTTGTTTTTGAATTTTTTTAATAGTACCTTCTAACTCTGAATCGTAAGGTACTGAGTCTTCAGATCCAATATTTCACATAAACAAATAAAGTAAGCAACGTAATTTTTTTTTAAATATTCTTAAATAAATTTCTTTTTGGATTTTTGATTTTTTAAATTTTTTTTTATATATTTTTATAGTATATATATTATCTAAACTTTCCTAATTTATCAAAACTATTTAATTTACCAAAATTTAACCGTTACCTTTCCCCGGTAACGACACCAAAAACTTGATCACGCTTTTTTGTATGTAAGGATTTATGAATATGACACCACTATAGTGCCAAAGTCTTGATCCTTGTATGAAAATTAAGTTGTGTAAAATATATATAACTATAGGTAATTAAAAATTAGATTCTACACAAGTATACGTATCATTATCAAGTAATAAAGGACATTCTATTTAAGCCCCAAATATCGATCCCACAAGGAAGGTGTAAATTGGCAATGATAAGTTTTACTAGGAAATNTTATACTTATTTTTTTCCAGTCTTTAAGGAAATGGAGGTAATGGATTTTCTAAAGGAACCTGTGTTTGTTCATTTTCATGTTGATCATTTTCCATTTCTTCCTTCTCTTCAACGACTNCTATACTTATTTTTTTCAGTCTTTAAGGAAATGGAGGTATTGGTTTTTCTAAAGGAACCTGTGTTTGTTCATTTTCATGTTGATCATTTTCCATTTCTTCCTTCTCTTCAACGACTTTAGTTCCTCATTGGATCCTTGTTTCAACTTCTTTTCCACTTCTTATTTGAATACCTTTAATTTGCTCTTTATTTTAATTAACTTCTGCAGTACTTGGAAGAATTTCAGAAGGCCTGTTACTAAGTGTAGTAGCAATATGTCCTAATTGATTTTTAATATTTCTAATAGCAGCCCCTTGATTTTGTATTTTTTTTCCCATATTCAATATCACTTCTTCTATCGTCGAATTCTTTTCCTTAACTTGTGGGTTAGGATTGGAGTTAAATCCTAGAGGATAATAAGGTCAAAAATTAGGATTTCTTTGATTATTCAAATTTCTAGATGGACTCACTAGATTGTTATAATTATTTCAACTAAAATTAAGGTGGTTTTTCCATCCAGGGTTAAAATAATTAGAATACGGATTGTTATTTCGATTATTTATAGTGTTTAAAGTTTCATATTACGGTTGAGTATCAATAATCTCTCTTAGTNAGATGGACTCACTGGATTGTTATAATTATTTCAACTAAAATTTAGGTGATTTTTCCATCCAGGGTTAAAATAATTAGAATAGGGATTGTTATTTCGATTATTTATAGTGTTTAAAGTTTCATATTACGGTTGAGTATCAATAATCTCTCTTAGTAAATTCTCCTCTAATACTGGGGTATTTGAGAATAGCTCACTCCTATTGATCTATCTTTCTAAAAATAGCAGCAATTTGAGATGCCAAAATAGAAATTGCATCAAAATCATGAATACTGGCCACTCTCTTAGGATTTACCCTTTCTGAGGGCCATTGAAATTTATTAGTAGCCATTTCTTCAATTAAAGAATTTGCTTCTTCAAAAGATTTTGATATTAATGATCCACCCGCAACAACATCTATAATAGATTTTAGTGATCCTATTAATCCATTATAAAAGGTTTGAATTATTAACCAATCTGGTAAAGCATGGTGTGGACATTTTCTAAGATAATCTTTAAATCTTTCTCAGGCTTTATATATCAATTCCCCTTCAAACTAACAAAAAGATGTAATATCATTTCTAAACTTAGAGGTTTTCGAGGGTAGAAATATTTATCCAAGAATGTTTGTGATAGTTCTCCCCAATTTCTAATAGATTTAGGTGCTAATGAATTTAACCCAGCCATGGATTTATCCCTTAATGAAAGGAAAAAGTCTAAGGCTAACAACATCATTAGACATTCTGTCACATTTAAATGTAGCACGTATCTCAAGAAAACTAGCAAGATATAAGTTAGGATCTTCAATAGGTGATCCTCCAAACTGATTATTTTGTACTATTTGGATAATAACATGTTTAAGCTCAAATGAATTAGCAGGAACATCAGCATTTTAAAAAGTCAAGTGAAGTTCATCTGCTATCGGATTTGCATAATCTTTTAAAGGGCTTTGTCGATTCTCATTTATTGGATTTTCTAAGTTATTTGCCATTTCTTTTAAATTTTTAGTTTCTGTTTGATATTTTTGAATTTTTTTAATAGTACACTCTAACTCTGAATCGTAAGGTACTGAGTCTTCATATCCAATATTTCACATAAACAAATAAAGTAAGCAACGTAAATTTTTTTTTAAATATTCTTAAATAAATTTCTTTTTGGATTTTTGATTTTTTTAATTTTTTTTATATATATTTTTATAGTATATATATTATCTATAACTTTCCTAATTTATCAAAACTATTTAATTTACCAAAATTTAACCGTTACCTTTCCCCGGTAACGACACCAAAAACTTGATCACGCTTTTTTGTATGTAAGGATTTATGAATATGACACCACTATAGTGCCAAAGTCTTGATCCTTGTATGAAAATTAAGTTATGTAAAATATATATAACTATAGGTAATTAAAAATTAGATTCTACACAAGTATATGTATCATTATCAAGTAATAAAAGACATACTATTTAAGCCCCAAATATCGATCCCACAAGGAAGGTGTAAATTGGCAATGATAAGTTTTACTAGGAAATTTATAGAAAATCAAATGAAATAGCTGTCACTAATTTTGAATATTAAGATTTTATCAAAACTAAAGTTCTTAACTATTAGCGAAACAAAATTGCAAAGTCTAAAAAAGTAAGTACTAATCTACTAACTATGTTTATGTAATGAAGATTTCTTTTATAAAAAAGCATCATTCCCAATACAATGAGGTTCTAGTGAAATGAGATGAGATAAATGTTTATAATATGTATTATGCCAAATAGAAGCAATTATAATTCTCTACCCTGATGTATTGTATAGAAAATCATTAGCTAATCCTAAATTTAGTCCCAAAATTTGTGGCTAGGCTTGGAGGATACTGACTCCCACTTCTGAGCTCCCACTTCCCTTCACTTGAAGGCTGACTCTCCCTTTAGTTTTTAAAAACTAAGATCGAATTGGGGATTTTAGTCTGTCACCATAAAGATTCTCCAATTCGACACCCAATAAAGAATATTTCTCTTTTTATATGCACTTAATTCCATGAATGAATTTCTCTTCCATTTAATCAAATGTGATCCTCACTCTGTTGTAGAACTCATACTCCATTTCCCANCATAGAAAATCATTAGCTAATCCTAAATTTAGTCCCAAAATTTGTGGCTAGGCTAGGAGGATACTGACTCCCACTTCTGAGCTCCCACTTCCCTTCACTTGAAGGCTGACTCTCCCTTTAGTTTTTAAAAACTAAGATCGAATTGGGGATTTTAGTCTGTCACCATTAAGATTCTCCAATTCGACACCCAATAAAGAATATTTCTCTTTTTATATGCACTTAATTCTATGAATGAATTTCTCTTCCATTTAATCAAATGTGATCCTCACTCTGTTGTAGAACTCATACTCCATTTCCTAGATCAAATGTTTGAAAAAATAATTTAACATTTCAATTGCCCTGATCAAAATGTAAATTAAGTTTGGAGTTGAAAAATCATTACCATTTATTTTATATTTTAATATTAGCACATCATAAAATGTAAATTAGATCAAATGTTTGAAAAAATAATTTAACGTGTGAAGAATTTCTGNTTTCATGAGAAAGACATAATAAAACAAAAATTTCATATATAAAAGAAAGTTCTTACAATACTAATAAACAAACAAAACTTATCTGAAACTC
This sequence comes from Phalaenopsis hybrid cultivar, assembly GCA_002079205.1. Taxonomy (NCBI): domain Eukaryota; kingdom Viridiplantae; phylum Streptophyta; class Magnoliopsida; order Asparagales; family Orchidaceae; genus Phalaenopsis; species Phalaenopsis hybrid cultivar. The sequence continues at coordinate 157,999 of JXCR01147675.1, forward strand.
TTTCTTAAAGCAAATCTCTTGTAGCCTTTCCTTAGAAATGCAGGAAGAAGATATCTCTCACTTTTCTCCTTCTCCAACACTCTTGCAGAAAGTTTCACACTAAATATAACCACACAAACTCTAAACTATAAAAGAAAAAACATTAATGGACTCCAATATGGTGGTGGAATGAAGATGGATTAGGAAGAATGGTGAAAATGGAGCTTGGTGGAATGTTTTGGAGCAAAAAGGAGTCCCTTTGCTGATGAATTTCGGCCCCAATAAAATCCCTTGGTCGGTTCTCCAATAGGTGCCTCCAAAAACTCTTCAAAAATTGTCCAAATACATCGAACCTTCTAGAAACGGGGGCTGAACTGCCTTTGGCGCTGTTGGCGCTAGTTTGGCGCCGTCGGTGCTGCGTAAAAAATTTCGTTGTTCTATTGTTCTATGCCATCGACGCTACCTTTGGCCCGATTAGCGCTGATTACTCCTTCAAAAATGTCATTTTAAGTCCAAATTCCATCTTTTTTGCGTTAAGTCTTAAAAATCAATAACCTATAAGAAAACATCAAAATACATTATATTAAGGTGCAATATCACCAAAAAATAAGTATAAATTATAAGTTTAAAAATTCATATATTTTTGATGTATCTGGATACATATTTGCTCAATAATACATGTCATTAAAGGTTAAGGTTAAAACCTATGAACTTTTAGGTTTTAAAACGTAAATTTAAAATTTACAATTTTGACCCTAATTGATGAAAATGTCATTTTAAATTTTCAAATAACCAAAAATTATCATTTTAGAGTTTAAAAGTGTCACTCTAAATATTCTAACCATTTTCAAATGCAAGTTGCTATTTATTAATTATTTTGTAATTGTTTTGAAAATAATTACTAAATTTGATCGAAATTAAAAAATGAGATCCAAGGGAAATCTTCCCAACCTTAGAAAAATTAGAAGATGTTACTAAGGACTTAAAGGTTAATCCTTAAAATTTTCAGATGACTTGGAAATATAAATAATTTTTAGTAATCAAATTACTCCAAAGAGTACTTAATTAATTAAAAATTATATATACTTAGTTAAATTTTGATTTCACTTCCATATTTTCTCCTCATTTTCCTAAATCTAGGGGTATTTTTGTCATATTTTTGTTTTTTTTCTATGTCATGATATGATTTTTGAACGTTTTTGTCATTTTTTATAATTAAATAAATAGAAAATCCTTAATATTTCATTTATACACGTGGCAGCTGACTGCATCATCGGTTCCGTTGAAAGTGCTTGCGGATACGTCTTATTAGCTGGGGAGGTATACACAAGTGTATATGTGACCAGCAGTTTCATATGTTTTGTATTAATGAAACCTTGGTCCGGCTAGACCATGACCATCCATTATTAATACCTAGAAATGGACGACATCCCGTCGTCTCCCCCAACCTGTTGTATCTAATGAACCATTCATTTTAAAACACTATGATCTTTGTGAACCCTTAATGGATTTTAATGAAATTTGTTCATAAAAACTTATCTCGAATAGACGAACATATCCATGCAGTGATGTGGGTATTGTAAAGTGGTTCTCTTCATAATGACCTAACTCAAGAAAATATTAAGTCAAAATGGCCATACCTCGTATTGATGAAGTGAAGCTTCAATTAAGTTTCATAAGAATGGTCTTTGGGTCCTCACAAAACTCCTCCTATGCTCAATTTGGGATGAAATTGGCCTAAGCTATATCTAAGCTAAATTGGCCACACGACATGGTCTTCTAATAGGTTAAAGTTTACTTGAAGGCTCAATTTTGATTAGGAACTTCTTTGTAAGGCTCAGGGATGGTGTTGGAATGGTCAATTTCAAGGTTGATGGTGTTTCACGTAAACCCAAAAACTTGTCCTACTTTTAGGTCATGAAATTGGAAAAGGTCAGTGGATCTTCAGGGTTGAAACTATGGGTAATCAACTTAGCGTGGATTTTCAGTACCAAACTCCTTATAACATTACCTTTAATCAATTTGAGCTCTCATTTGGTCTTAACTTAAACTCAACCCTCAGCAAAATCCCACCAAGTCAAAATCACCAATTTTTCCCTAAAATCCAAATGTCACAAAGTTGAAGTCCATTACTCCACAATTTCAACCCAATTAATATCCAAAACTCTTCATCACAATCCCTTGAACCAATTTAAGCCATCAAATGAACCAAACCCAAACCCTAGCCCAATCTAAACCCAATTCAACACAAATGCCCCCCATTAATTTAAACCTCCCAATCAATTCAAAATAACCCACTTTATTTTCAAAACTTTTCATGACAATCATCTACATTAAATTAATCAATAAATTGACCAAGTCTTAGCCCAAAATAAACTTAGACCCAAGTTCAAACTAAAAGCCCAATTTTGAACTAAAACCACAAATTTTACCAAATCCATTGAATTTGCCAAGCTAAGTTCACCACAACCAACATTTGAGCCCAAGGAACCAAGAAGGATCAGCCTAGCCCAAGAAAGTTGAGCCATGGACCAATGGTCCCTTCAACTAAGGGATCTCTTCCTATAAGTAGCTAAACCAAGTGGATCTTTGGCATTAGCTATCAAACCTCAGTGCTAAACACCATTAAGCTTCCTCTGGCTCCCTTAACTACCCTAGCCACCAGCTCTGGTCAGGTTAACCGACCTAGTCATTGGAAAACACTAAAATTGATAGCCACCCAAGCCTTAAACACAGAATTGGAACTCACTAAGTTGGCTCACCCATATAGGCCATTGGCCCCACTCAACCCTCCACATAAGCATCCCTTTCCACCCACTGGCCAGCCCTAGTTACCACCATAGTTGTATTTATTTAACCACCACCTTCCATGGACAAAACATAAGGAGTGCAATAAACCTTGGGGAGACTGTCAATTTGGTTCCAGAAATTGTCCAAGGCTTCTTAAATCCATTCCAACTATTTTCCAGCCATCATCCCAACTGCCTGAGTTCAATTAGGAGCTCAAATCCAGGTCATCTTCTGACCATCTTCCAAAACTCTACCACACCCATGAAAACCCTAAATTGGCTTGCCCCATACCATCCAAAGACCAAAAGAAAAAGATCCCCACTGGAAGACCCAAATCATAGCCACTCTAACCTAGCTCAAGATCAAGGCCTCCCCTACCTGTAGGAAGAAGTCTTGCCCAGATAATTCACAAGTGCATGTGGATACTTTCAAGAGGTTTGCCAGACTCCTCTAAAGCTTCTAAAAGCATCTATTAAAGCCCTACCTCTCAAAAAAAGGAATTGAATTCTTCCCCCAAAATTGAGCTCAATTTGGGCTTTTATGAAGACAACATTGTATGGACTAGATGAAAAGAAATAAACCCCATACAATTTGGTTGAGCGTAGTGAGAGATCATAAGCCTAGAAGGTGGACAGTTCTTGGGCTAGGTAAGTTGAGAACGATGACCAGGGACCGTCCGATCACGTGTGTATCAAACGGACAATGTTGTCACAGTCAGACAACGAAATGGAACATATAGCATGAGCCGCATGGCAACCGAATCAAGTGGCAGTGTCAAATGGAGGAGCGATACGTAGCAGTTTGGAGTCATCATAAGATTTCGTGGTGCTTACTAATTTAAATAGAAAAATAAGTATATTTTTTATTTATTTTACTTTAAAATCTTAGAAAATGCATAACTGACCAAAGGAAAATATGTTGAGATTTTCATACCTATGTTATAATGATTTTGATAAAATCTCAAAATCTTCTAAAAATTTTCAAAATTTCAGATCTTGACAATGTAAGATAAATCTTTGGTGAAAATGAAAAATTTTGAGTTCAAAGTGTAGCTCTTACCTAGAGAAGATGAAATCCGAACTTTGTTCGCCTTAAAATCGCCTCAAATACAAGCAATCCCTAGGTGTAAAAACTGGAGGTTGAAGGTGACCAAAGGGTAAAAATGGTGTTTTTACCGTGCAAATCGCAAATTTTAAGGGGTTTGGGGATTTTAGGGTCGAGGGCACTATCGACGCCCATGCCGGCGTCGTTAGCGCCAGTGACCAAAAATTCACTTTTTTTATTTTCACAATTTTTACTTTCTTTCTATTCACTCCAAAGTCTATTTAGACTTTTTGAACACTAATTTTCATCATAAAATAATTCACCAACAAGCATTTTCACAAATAACACCAAACTAACTTTTATATATAAAAATACACTTTTTTCAATGACATTTTTCAAATCACACTTTCACATACATAAAACAAACTAAATTATAATTAAATGTCAAAATCAAGTCACAACACTAGAACGCTGACATTAAACTATAGATGCAATCAAAGTTAATAGAGTTCTAATGAAAAGTAAAGTAAAGTAAAGTAAAGTAAATCCACACAATCACATTAAAAACATAATTACTTTAAAATAGTAGAGAGTCCAACTTCTTCAATTTATCTGCTTAATCTTCAGTACTTTAATCTCCTCTAATATCTCTCATAGATTGGTAATTGACGTACAAATTATAGAAGAGTTGGTACAGAAATTGATCCGTCAAATTTTCATCGATCTATTTATTTTTCTTGAACACTACACCTATCCTGCTTCAATTGTTCCAGTATGATCAAAGTTCTCCTTCATCCTCCAATCTGGGTGATCAAAAAGGTATGTAAGATTTCCTATTGCGTTCATAATACTCTGAACATCTCTTTTTTATTTTCTTAATTTTCTTCTCCAAAGCTATTGAATTTCAAACTTTATAGGGCATTAATGGTGTTGAAGCATGTGATCAATGATCCAAGATAATATCCAATGCTTCATTTTCATTCCCAAAATAATTTCCATCAATAGGAATCATGGGCTCTCAAGGTAATAATATTTTCTCCCAACTGTCATATGGAACTTGAGATTGACTGCAAAGTAAGAAAATTATAAAACGATGCCCATATATAGGCCCATTCATAATAATACCCATAATAGATTTGAAAATAATTGATCTCAGATCAATGGACTTTTCCATTTGAATCCAATAGTCTAAAATGACACTTTCTCTTGTAACTCTATTAATCTTCATGATAGGGAGTAATTTTGCAGATATAAAGAAATACCATTATTTTGATATTTGATTAAGCAGTGAAGCTGAGAAACTAATGTATCCCACATCTATGATTTCCGAATTATCATTTTTATCTGTCAGATACTTATATATATCTTGCATCGTATCTCTAATTGGGATAAAATTTGTATAATGATATATTAGAACGTTTTCTATCATATACAAATCATTAATTAGAGCTGCAGTAAACGATATAGCCTTACCTCGAATGAAGACAATTCCTTAGGTAATTCCACGCAAGTTAGCATAGAATTCCTTTACGAGTGGGACAACAACTTCAGCGGTAGTATAACATATAACTTTCCAATGTCTATGTACAATGATTTTCTCAATATGTGAACTTAGATTACTCAATCCATGTTTGACAAGGCCTCTTTCCTTGATAAGTCTCTTTTTCGTAATGACTTTGTCGTACAATCTCGACACGTCAAAACTGATAATTTTTCTTCTAGTGAAAACTCCATACCTAGAAGGATTTCTGGAATTGGAAGCCAAGGATTCAGAAATATGGAAGTTTCTGGTCGTCCAAGGCAATTTTTAGGTCTTGAAAAACACCGCTTGACAGTTATTTAAGAGTGCAATCCCGCAAAAGTATGCCAAATTTATCCTAAATGCACAAAATTGCTCGGGACACCATCAACACTCCTGATGGCGCTGTCTGTGCCATGGTCTGTATAGACGGGCGCCGTCGGTGCCAAATGCCAAATCTACATCTCTTATTTTTTTGCTCAATTTGATCCCACATTTTTCCTCCAATACCAATATTTTTCTTAATTTATGATATATAAAATTGTGTAGGATTCAAAATATCCCACAAAGAGCTTGGCTAATGTCGTCAACCTGACGTACCACTGTTTAATCAGGATCACTTAACATCAAAATTTCTATAAATTGTGGTATGTGTCCATCATAATAATGTTTCAATTGATGCTCATTAACTTTAAACATCTTTCTAGTTTTTCGATCTTTAATAACAATAGTTTAATAATGATAGACTTTAATAACATTAAATGGTCCTATCCATCTCGATTTCAGTTTTTCTGGAAATAAACTCAATCTTGTAATATATAGTAAAACTTGTTATCCAGGTTAAAACTTCTTTTTAATAATCTTCTGATCTTGTCATATTTTAATTTTCTCTTTATAAATTTTTGCATTATCATATGCTTCATTTTTAGTCTCCTCAAGTTAATTGAGTTGAAATAATCTTTTCTCACCAACATCTTTTAGATTAAAATTAAATTCCTTAATAGCCCAAAATGATTTAAGCTCAAATTCATCTAGTAAGTGGCATGTTTTTCCCAAAAGTAAGTCTGTATGGGGACATTTCTATAGGAGTCTCTTGACCTCACTTTTAGTTGAGGTTTAATTTTCCCTCTTTAGTCGCCTTAGGTCTAGCCATAGGATTTTTCTGTTGACTTTTCCTAGAAAATTATAAAAGGAAACCTCACCATTAGAAACTCTAAGCTCCTCTTTGCTCAACTTGAAGTTTCATATACTGGTCTTAACCTCTAGCACTTAATAGGTGGGGTCAGTACGAGGGTGCTCAAGATGAGTCCCATAGGACTGATTGATCTTAGGGTTGACTTTTGGTGTTGGTTTGGAGCTATTTCACTCACTTGCACCCTCTTGCACTCACTGTCACTCACTACCACCTATATTCACTCTTAATTCTAAAATTCAAAATTGTTGACTTTGACCGCTTGATCTTTTAGGAGACTCAAGTAGAAGGTCCATTAGACTAACTAGCCCTAGGCCAGAGTTTAGCTAAGAATAGTACATAGAAGACAAAAATGGGGATTCCATTGGTCCATAGCTCACATATGATGATTGGTTTCCTAATTCCACCAAAAAAAATAATTTTACCTTTTACCTCCAAACCTACCCAAATTACCTGAACACCCCCAAATCCCAAATTTGGCTAAAAATCCGAATGTCACCCAAAAATACCCAAGTTTATTCAAAAATCATTTCAAATCATTTGAAAATGCCCAAATCATCCAAAATACCCAGAAATTCCAAACTTACCAAAATGCCCCAAAAATTGCAAAAAATACAAAAATACCCTTGGCACCCCAAAATTTCCCAAAACCTCAAAAATCATTCCAAATATTTCAAAAACCAATTTGTACCCTCCAATTGAACCTAAGTTGCCCAATTTGACCATTTTGAACAAAAACCCCAGATTGCCTTTAAAGGCCCAATTTTCCTAAATTCACCTTAAATGTCCATTAATTTGGGTCCAATTCCCCTCAATTTCAATTCTAAAATCAATTTCACCTTTCACATGACCAATCTAAATTAAATCCAAGCCTAATTGGCTCATGCTTTGAGCTCAATTTTGATCTAAGTCAAACCCCTAATTTTGGCCCTATGACTTAATCTCACCAAATTGAACCCCATAACCTACTTGATTTACCCTATTTTGAATCCTAAACTTGTAATAACAATCCTACACATCAAATTAAATTTTTAATTGGCCTTGGTGAAGCCTCAGTTTCATTTAATTTCAACCTAAATAAAAAAATCCCCAAATTTTTCCCAAATTGGCTATGTCCCCAAATTCCACCAAACTGAATGCCTTAACCCAAAAATTGGCACCCAATTTATGTTGAAAATTATTTATGACATACATATAGACCATTTTATAAAGTCAATTTGAACGTCATCCAACCATAGCCCAATCTAGACCCAAGTCTAGCCCAACATGCCCAAATTGACCAAAATCCCAAAATCCTTCAAATTGAGTTTCCAATTGAACTCAAAATCATTTCAATTCTTTCACAAAAAATCTTCATATAGTCATCTACACAATTTTGATCAATCAATTGGGCTTAAAGTCATGGCTAGCCTAACCAAAATCTAACTTTTAGCCATTTGGACCCAAATTGAACCCATGCACCAAAATTAACTTAGTCATGCCTAAGCCACCAAATTGATGACACCATAGCCACTACGTACACTATATTGACCAGGCTAAACCCCCTTGTACAAGCCATGGTGAGCTATGGACCACTGGATCCCTAAATTAAAGGATTTATGCCCATTTTTGAACCTTAACAAAAAATCTTCCCCATCATCACTTGCCATTGAGGGCTAATTATAATTAACCATCCCACTGGCTCACCTGACCTCATGGACACCTACCCTGGCTTTGTCAGCTGGCCTAGTGGCCATAAAACACCAAAACCAAGAGCCTCAAGCTAAAATTCAAACCCAAACTCACCCATCTGAGCTTGTCAAATTCAATTAGTTTTAGCACTTATAAACCCACCACCTAAGCACCATTTTGCACCCCTCAACTGGCCATGATAGCCACCCTATGACTTTTTTTTTAACCTCACCTCCATGGCTTTGAAAGAAGAGTTGAAATTTGTTTAAGGAAACAATTCCAAATTGCTCTCAGAGACTCCTTAAGACCTCCTCAGTTCATGCCCATCGTTTTCCCCACTGGTCCCCACTGTGGAAGCTCAATTTTGATCTCAAATTTCTGCTAAAACCAGGACAAAACTACTCACATCTCCACAATGAACCAAACTCCAAATAACTGTGCACACACCATCCCCATGGTGAATGAAGTTGATTCCCTACAAAAGCCGCCTTAGAAATAGCCTCTAACCTAGCTTTAGAGGGACACCTGAAATCGAGCTTGTTCAAATTCATACCTTGACCATTTAATAAGGCTTGAGACTTCATCTAGTGGTTTTTTGGGACTAATTAAGGCTACCACAACCATCTGGTTGAGGCCTCACCTCTCATACAAAGGTATTGAACTCCAACCCCAAATCGAGCTTTTTTCGACCCTTCATGCATATTTACTATATTTCATTCCATATAAATAATATATATGTTTTTGTCTAGAGTATATGAAAGTTTAGAAACAAACCAAATGCAATTTGGTTGAGTCTAGGCCAAGATCTTAAGGTTTTAGTGTGAACGGCTCACGGGTTAGGTCATTTGGGGACGATAAAGGAGAGCTGTCCGATCGCGTGTGTATCCAATGGACGGAGGAGATCAGGTCGAACAGATCCATGGTACATAAAGTATGGTCCGCATGGAGGCTACATGACTACCTACATCAAATGGCAGAGTGACGCGTGGAGCCTTCGGAGAGGACAAGGATGAGTTGGCGCCGCATGGATAAGTAGGAAAATAGGGTTTTTTGAATTATTTTAAATGCTTAAACTTCAAAAATCATATCTTTCACTAAAAAGATCATAAAAATAAAGAAAAATACCCTCTTCCTTAATGAACAAAAGAGAATAATGTGGACTAAAAATAAAAATTATTTTCTCACTCCCTGATTTGAAATTAATTAAATACCCGCAGTGGTATTTTAATTCACCTTGGCTTAAAAAAATTCACCATAGCTTGAAATTTTGAGGGTTTGTTCCTCGTGACAGAGGCCATGTCTTCTAGCTTTTCCAAAGCTAGACGACATCTATATGCTTCTAACCCTAATTTTCAAGCTAAGGTGACCATTTTGGCTTATTGTAATTATATAAATCATAATATCACTTGAAAAATTATGATAACAATTTTAGTATGCTTCTTGTGATTAGAGAAATCTACAAAAAATATTGTAATGCTTTGAATCATTTTGTGAATTCTTATACTTAGTTAAATGTAGATACCTTGTATTAAAAATTTGTAAATTAAATACATAGATAAATTTAACAAATATAACTCCACATTATTCATAAAAATCATGTCTACCCACTATAAAAATATCAAAATTAATTAACTTAGTCTAGGAAGTAAAATAGATTTCTTAAGGAAACCTTTCTTTTTTCAAAAAAATAATTATATTAAGTTAAATAGGCTTAGAAAAATTATTAAAACAAATTTTTTTGAGTTCCTTGTGATTAGGGGCATTTTATAAAAATAAAACACATTTTTGTGAAAATATTTCATTTTTAAAATAACTTTGAATTAAAATAAATAAAATAATCAAAATTTTTAAAAATACAAAAATGGTTTAAAATGAGTGGGATTATCCCCTGATCACTTAGACTTCATTAGGACATTTTTCCTAATTTTTCTAAGTTAAAAATAGATTTTAAAGGCTTAAAAATGAATTTTTCATATTTTCTCACTAAAATGATTATATTAAATAAATTAAAAGTCAGAAAAATTCAAAATTTGATTCTCTGAGTTTTCTGAACTCCGAAGAGTCAAATAAAAGTATAACTATAATTTTTGTAATTAAAAAACTATTTTCTATTTAGATAAATCATGAAAATTGATCTAAAATTAAATAATAAAAGTAGAAATTTGATTCAAAAAAACATGAAACTTTGCCTAAGTGTTTATCTTACCTTAGGAAAACTAATAATTTTTCTATAAATATATATTTTATTTTTGATAATTAAATAAATTAACTTTTGAAAATCTTATTTTGTGAATGTAAATAATTATCTAAATTAAATCAAATTCTGAGAGGTCAACATATCCTCCTGTAACATTTTAATTACCTCATGGATATAACACTTTAAACCCTCAAATTCATTTAATTTCTGTTTAAAGAGTTATGAGGTGAAGTGGCCCAAGGGAAAAGTGGTAATTTTAGGACTTAAGTGCCTTAATAAAAAAAATAGGATTATCAAAGGGAGAATGGGTAATTTTGATCTTAATAATGTTTGGATGATTGAAAGGTAGAAAACCATTCAACACCCTTGCACAACATCAATAAAAAACATAGTTCTCCTAATCTTCATGACTCGGAAGTCAATTAAAGATCAAATGATTCTTAAGTGATGGGCTTAAGCCAAAAAGATGATAACCTACTTTCTTCAAACCCAAAGTTATGGATGACGTGATCACTTAATAAGAATCTATCACACTTAAATCAAAACTTAGATAATCACCATTTCAATAATTATGATTATTAAAAGGCATGGTAGTTACATAGGTTCGTTGTCTAACCCTAAGTCGATTGGATTTAGAAAATGATATGATTGGTGATTAATATCTTTAAACACTACAAGCTTGACTTTAACTTTAGGCATCTTAAACATTAAATACCTCAAACTTGCCTTAGGGGCACACACTCACATAAATCTTAAATGAAACATCAATTGATTAATCGAGTACTCTATCCTTAGGATAATTATATTGTTAAGCTTCAATGAGCAATGAGGTAGCCACACTCTAAACTTGGATGGCTAATGGAACAATATAATAAGTTCAGAAATGAACTCAAAAAAGTTCAAGAGATCTTCAAAATAATTCAGGTCATATCCCGAGCACTTTGCAATCTTTTGGATATTTTGAAGGAAAAATTAAACTCATCATATTTTTTCCTAAAATCATCTACTAGGATCTTACGATATTCAACTAAATCATAACGTGGGGTTTGGTAGCAAAACCTTTATCTATTCATGTAATTTAAATTCCTTGCAACATTGCATAGATGCCTTACAAGTACTGATCATTCAAGTGGTGGAACTAGAAGACTCATCAGGTACGCTTTTACAGTTTACAGTATCGTCTTATATTGTACTTTCCACACTATATTTTTATGCTTACAAAACTTGCATGTTAAACAACGATGATAGCTTGCATGAAAACCAAAACTACTAAGATAGCCACAGAACCAAAACCAAAACTAAAATCAACCAAGATAAAATTCACCGCGACAATATTTAAAATATAATAAAACTCAAAATTTAATCACAAACATCACACAAAATAACAATTGCAACTAAATTAACATGTCACTATCGGATGATAGGGAACCCCTCAGAGGAGGTAACCTACGGTTGCTGACAAGACTTCCCACAGTCTAAATGAAAGTATGGAACTCTTTAAGTTGAGTTTAGTAAATTCATTTAGACTAAGTGAATCTGATAGAAAATAGTGGTGCCAGAATGTGGGAACTGTAAGATCCTAACTGATGTCGCTCTAATCAACTTTAACATGCCTCATCAATTTTAAAGAACTTTGACCATAGGGCAATCTGATTTGACATCACGACCTGATACATTAGAAAACTTAGACTCGTCATGATAAAGAGCTTGGAGCTAGCATGGTGGGCAGCACGACCATCTTCAACAGAAAAGCATGTCTTCCCCAACTAAACCACTTTCCTAATTTAGAATAAAATAGCCAAGCCATAGGACTTCGAGGTAGTTTTCTTATGCAACATAAATCCTCACCTGATATTTAGGCTTTTGTATATCTCTGTTGTACAATATAAGCCCTAAATTATTTTAGGATTCCAAGGTTGTCGTTCATCACGACCTAAATCCTCACATCTTCGAGGCTATTTGTGTGATTGTTTCAAACAAATGTAAGCCCTAAATAATAAAATTGATAGAATGAAACATTTAAATATTTTGCTTCTAAATTGAAGCCAAACCATAAGGTAGCTTGGGAAGTCAATGAGGTTCTCCTCCGAATCTATGACATCCCCTAGTTCTTCATCCTTTGGATTCCAAAAACAATATGTTCAAAATTTGAACCATTCCTATTTCGCACCTCTTTATTTGATTTTGTTGAAAAGTCCTATTCTTTTGATCTCTTTGAAGATAATATTTCCTGATTTTTATCAAGAGTTTTCTTAGGTGATATCGGTCATTTAACATATAATTAACTATAGAGGCTTGCCTTTACAGGAAACTTGTCCAAACCCAGCTTAATATAAACTCTATTTAATTCTTTGTATTAAATAAGAGAATTTGTCAACAAATAAATGGTTTCGCAGACCAAACAGATGTCATATATTTCTTAGTTTATTTTATCGAGCCTTATCCTTAAGTCTTGTGTTTATCCTTCAGGATAAATATAGGATTTGAGGTATATTGCTTTTTCATTTAAACTATGAAAAGTATGGGGTCAGCTTTATTTCATATTTTTCTAAATATATATATATATATATATATATGTAAATTAAATGCCTTTCTGATGCGGGTGACGAGATTTTGATTTCGGTAGCCGACAGCTTCCAACGGGCAACTCCTCAACTAAAATAGTGCCGACAGAGTCTTATAAGCTCTTGTGTATGCACATAATATAATATCTAATCTAGCAGACCAATCTAATTTATAGGGATTTATAGTTTTTTGTAAAATTTATTTTATTTCATGATTTGATATTTCTGCTAGACAACTAGTCTGAGGATGATAAGTAATAGAGAATCTATACATAATATCTTATTTTTTAATCAATTTCTTGATTCTCTTATTACAAAAATAGGGTCCTCCATCGGTAATAATTATTCTCGACACTTCATATCTTGTAAAATAATTTTTATTTAAAAATTTATAAACATCATGAGCATCACATTTAGGTATAGCAATAGCTTCATTCCATTTGGACATATAATCAATAATAAGTAATATATATAAATTTCCAAATAAAAGCATAAATGGTTCCATAAAATCTAATCCCCACACATCAACAATTTCAACATTCAATGTGTAATTTAGAGGCATTTTATTTCTTCTAGAAATATTTCCTACTCACTGACATCGATCGCATGGTATAATATATTCATTAACATTTCTAAAAGAGTAGACCAATAAAATCCAAGTTGTGAAATTTTATATGCAGTTTTATTTGTTCCAAAATTTCCTCCAAATTCAGAATCATAACATCTTTCAATTAGTTGTTGATTTTCTTCATAATACATACACCTAATAATTAGATCCTTACATTATTTATATAAATATGGGTCATCCCAAAAATAGAATTTTGAATCATATATAAATTTTTATAATTGTTGATTCTTAGTATCAGGTGGTAGAATATCACTAACAATATAATTTACTATATCGACATACCACAATATATTTATTTTATCGATATTATATAAATGTTTATCGGGGAAATTTTCTAAAATTTCATTTGTAAAATTAGTTAATATTTCTTTTTCTAGTATAGAAAAATTATCGACTATTTGATATCATTTTCCTTTTTATCAACTACAATAAAATCAAAATTTTGCAATAGAAGTAATTATCTATTTAATCTTTGTTTAACATACTTCTTTCGCATCAAGTATTTGATAGCAGAATGATCTGTATGCACTATACATTTGGTTCCATTCAAGTACGGTCTAAATTTATCAAAGGCTTAAATAATAGCTAATAACTCTCTTTTAGTAGTGGTAAAATTAATTTGAGCATCATTTAGAGCTTTACTAACAAAATATATTACTTAAAAAGCTTGTTATTTCTTTGTCCTAAAACACCTCTAATAGTATAATCACTAGAATCGCACAATATTTTAAATGGTTTCTCCCAATCACGTGGAACTATTATAGGTGCAGTGATTAATTTTTATTTCAATAATTGAAATGCTTTTATGCATTCCTGATTAGAATCTAATGATGCATCTTTTTCTAAAAGTTGGCATAATGGCTTAGTTATTTTTGAAAATTATTTTATGTAACGTGATACACCAAAAATATATGCATTTTTAGACATATATTTTATACCTATTTTTGATGATATTGCACTTTAATAGATGGTATTTTGATGTTTTCTTGTATGTTGTTGATTTTTAAGGCTTAAAGCAAAAAGAAAGCAAAAAGGATGAAATTTGGAGTCAAAATAACTTTTTTTAAGAAATGCTCAGTGCCCACAACACCGAGCGCAGTGCCGACGACATAGAACAAATTAACGTGGAGATTTTTTACTCGGTACCGACGGTGCCAGACCAGTGCCGACGACACCAAAGGCAGTGCAAACCCCATTTCTAGAAGGTTTGATGCATTTGAATGATATTTTGAAGAGTTTTTGGAGGCACCTCTTGGAGACCAGACCTTGGGCTCTATTTGGGGCCGAACGTCATCAGAAAAAGCACTCCTTTACATTTTTCACTCCTCCACTTTCATTTTTCGCACCACAGCATTCCGTTTCACTTCCATATTGGAGTCAATTAGTGATTTTTTTTCATAGTTTAAAGTTTTTGTGGCGAGATTTAGTGTGAAACTTTTTGTAAGAGTGTTGGTGAAGGAGAAAATTGACAGATATCTTCTTCCAGCATTTCTAAGGAAAGGGTTCAAAGGATTTTCTTTGAGAAGGAGTTTGTGGATAAGTATTGTTTGTTTATCAGTGCTATATGAACTTTCTTTTATATATGAAATTGGTGTTTTGTTGTTTCTTTCTCATGAAGTCTGAGTAGTTTCCTTTATCTTTCTCCATACTCTGAGATATGGTGAAATGAAGGGATAATATGAATGTGCCAATATTAAATTGTAAAATAAATTGTGATGATTTTTCAACTCTGAACTTAATTTACTTTTTGATCAATATTAAATTATAAAATAAATTGTGATGATTTTTCAACTCTGAACTTAATTTACTTTTTGATCTGGCTAACTGAATTGTTAAAATGTTTTGTGGAACATATGATCCGAGAAATGGAGTATGAGTTCTAAAACAGAGTAAGGATCACATTTAATTCCATGAAGGAAAACATCGTTTATGGAATTAAGTACAAATAAATAGAGCAATATTCTTTGTTGGGTGTAGAATTGGAGAAACTTTAGGGTTTTCAGACTTAATGTTTAAAAACTGAAGCGAGAGCTAGTCTTCAGGTGAAGGAAAGTGGGAGCTCTGAAGTGGGAGCTGGTATCCTCCTAGCATAGCCATGGATTTAGGGACTAAACACTAAGATTAGCCAATGATTTTCTATGCACTGTATCAAGTTAGAGAATTAAAATTGCTATTATTTGGCACAATACATATTATGAACATTTATTTCATCTCATTTTACTATAGCCTCATTGTAGTGGGAAGGATGTATTTTCACATAAGAATCTCCATTACATAAACATAGTTAATAGATTAGTATTTACTGTTTTAACTTTTGCATATTTGATTTGATAATATTTTAGAAATTTAATTTTGATTACATCTAAACAATTGAAATTAGTGACACTGATTTTAATTGGCTTTCTGTGAATTTCCTATCAAATTTGTCATTTCCAATTTAAACCTTCCCCGTAGGATCTATACTTGGGGCTTAAATATAAAGTCCATTACTACTTCATAAAGTACATATACTTGCATAGAATTTGAATATTAATTGATTATATTTAATTAAATTTTACTCAATCTATCGCAACAAAAAAAGGCAGACCACAACACCTATAGAGACCACCATGTCCGAGAAAACTTCTTACCCCTCCAACCATAGTAGGCTGTGGTAATTTTTCAATACATTGAATTTTTTTAGGATCTACTTCCAATGCATTTTCAAAAATTTTATGCCCAAGTACAATTCCTCCTGCAATCATAATAGACATTTTTCCCAATTTAGTACTAGGTTGATTTTTTCACATAATTCTAGAACTTTTTTCTAAATTATTTAAACATAATTCAAATGAATTCTCGAATATAGAGAAATCATCCATAAATACTTCCATTCTATTTTTAATCAAATTTCTAAAAATTGACATCATACATCTTTGAAATGTCATAGATGCATAGCATAGCCCAAAAGGCATTTTACGAAAAACAAATGTTTCATAAGGGCTTCTAAATGTTGTTTTCTCTTGATCTTCAGGAGAAATTGGAATTTGATGAAACCTGATTTATCCGTCTAAAACGCAGTAATATTTGTTTCCAGCCAATTTATCCAACATTTGGTCTAGAAAGGGTAGAGAAAAGTGATCTTTCCTGGTGGCTATGTTTAATTTTCTATAGTCTATTCAAATTTTCCAACCAGTAACTTGTATTATTGGAATTAATTCATTTTTCTCATTTACTTCAACATCCACTCCTCTTTTTTTTGGAATACAGTGAATTTGACTAACCTAAGCATTGTCTAAAATAGGATATATAATTCTAACATCTAACCATTTTAAGATTTATTTTTTAACAACTTCTTTAATTATTGGGTTTAATCTCCTATGAGGATCAGCTTTAGATTCATATTGTTCATTTAATAGAATTTTGTGCATACAAATTGAAAGACAAATTCCTTTAATATCTACTGAAGTCCATTCAAAATCCTTTTTATATCTTTTCAAAATTTCTATTAATTTTTGCTCTTGAATTTCAGTTAACTAAGAAGATACAATAACAGGCAATGCAGATAAATCTCCTAAAAACACAGATTTTAAATGAACAGGTAATACATTCAGTTCAAGTTCAGGTGGTTCAACACTTGAAAGAATATGATTTTTATTATCATTTTTCAACATATCTAAAGTTTCAAATTTTTCCAGAATAAAATATAAATTATCTTTTTTTTTTTTCATTTTCATTCTTGCAAAATTCTACTTGCCTTAATTTTTCTTCAAACACTTCCTTAAATTGCTCACTACTTAGATAACCAGTAACTTCCATCCTAAATCATTCATTATCTTTTTCCAATTGCAGGACATTTTATAGCTTTTGAAATATTAAATGTTATTTCTTGATCATTAACTCTAATTATTTGTTCTCCTTTCTGCACATCTATCACAGCTCTCCATTTTGTAAGAAATGGTCTCCACAAAAGAAAAGGAAACTCTTTATCATCCTCCATATCAAATACTATAAAGTCTACAGGAAAAAATAAATTTATCCATTCTTACTTATACATATTCTATAACTCCTTTAGGATAAGTTATCGATTGATCAGCTAACTGAAGAGTTACGTAGTAAGGGAGATCTCTTCCAAATCTAAACGTTTAAAAATTGATAGAGGCATAAGATTGATACTCGCTCCTAGATCACACAATGCTTTTCTAAAAAACTTTTCACCAATTGTACAAGGTATAGTAAAACTATCAGGATCTTTTAACTTTTTGCAGGATGCTTTTTGTGAATAACAGTGCTACACTCTTCACTGAGTGCAACGATCTCATGATCTACAAACTTCATTTTCTTGTTTAGTATAGCTTTCATAAATTTCACATAACTTGGCATTTGTTCCAAAGCCTCAATGAAAAAAATGTTGATTGTTAAATTTTTAAGGATTTCCAAATTTTTTTTAAATTATTTGCCTTTATTTTTCTGCTTCAATCGTTGAGGAAACGGAGGTAGTGGTTTTTCCCAAAAAACTTGTGTTTGTTAACTTTCATTGTGGTCACTTTCAATCTCTTCCTTCTCCTCATCAACTTTAGTTTCTCTTTGGATTCTTGTTTCAACTTCTTTTCCACTTCATAATTAAATAGCTTTAATTTTCTCCTTATTTTGAAGTGTTGGATTAACTTCCACAGTACTCGAAAGATTTCCAGAAGGTCTTTTACTAAGTGTAGTAGCAATATGTCCTATTTAATTTTCAATCTTTATAATAGCAACCCCTCGATTTTGTATTTGATTCCCCACATTCAACATTACTTCTTCCATTGTCAACCTCTTTTCTTAGCTTTTGGGTTAGGGTTAGCAATAAATCCAAAAGGATAATAAGGTTCATAATTAGAATTTTATTAGTTGTTTAAATTTCATAAGGGGTTCATCAAATTGTTATAATTATTCCAACTAAATCATCCATGGTTATAATAATTAGAATAGAGACTGTTATTTTGATTATTTATATCATTCAAAGTTTCATAAGATGATTGAGTATCAATTATCTGCCCTTGTGAATTTTCGTGTAATACTGGTGGTATTTGAGAATAGTTCTCTCCAACTTGATCAATCTTTTTTGATATAACAACAATTTGAGATGTTAAAATATAAATTGCATCAGAGTCATGAATACTAGCTACTCTCTTAGGATTTACCCGTTCAGAGGTCCATTTAAAATTGTTATAGCCATTTCTTCTATTGAAGAGTATGCTTCACCAAAAGGTTTTGACATTAGTGATCCTCCTGCAACAGCATTTATAATATATCTAAGTGATCATACTAATCCATGATAAAATGTTTAAATTATTAACCAATCTGGTAAAGCATGGTGTGGACATTTTCTAAGGAAATCTTAAAATCTTTTCCAGGCTTCATATATCCTTTCAAACTGACAAAAAGAGGTAATATCATTTCTAAGCTTAGCAGCTTTCTTTCTAACAAAGTAGGGTGGGAATGCTTACAGTATTTCCCCATAATGAAATTTGCCCTGAGAGTTTTGCATCTTGAATTTCATCCATAGTTTGCACATACTGATTTGTTGAAGGTGTTGTAATCCTTTAAAACCCAAGCCCCCAGCAATAGTGTGTTTAGTAACCTTCTGCCAGCTAGCCCAGTGTAATTGTTGCTTTTTTCAGCCCAAAAGAATATATTGAAGCTTCTCTCAATTAAAATTGGGTAGAACTTTTCATGTTTGTAACTTGGACGATATAAGAAGGGAAGGATGTGAGAATGCTTTTTTAACGGTGTAATTCTCCCACCATTAGACAGAAATGAATTTGTCCAGTAGTTGATTTGGGCATTGATTTTAGTAACTAGAGAATCAAATTGTATCCTTTTGTTTGTACCTTTGATGAGTGGCAACCCAAGATAGTTAAGAGGGAAAGTAGCAGTAGAAAATCTAGCAAAGTTGTCAATCCATTATTTAGCTGTAGGATTACTAAGTTTGCTATAAAGGATTTCGCATTTAGAAGTATTAAAAATCGTACCAGAGATATCTTGGAATTGCTTCAAACATTTATGTAGGAGCTTTACTGCATTTTTGTTAGCTTTGGAGAACATAATAATGTCATATGCATACATCAAGTGTGTGACCTCCATATTAGGTGTATGGTGGAATCTGGCATAGGATTTCTGAGATAGAGCATGATCCAACATTTTGAAAAAATAGTCCATGGCTAGGATGAAAATAGATGGGAAGAGTGTATCTACCTCTAGTAGCTGAAAAGAAGCCATGAGAAGCTCCATTTAGCAAAATGGAATGTGAATTAAATTGCAGCCATTTGGAAATGAGAGTGCAGAATTCTGTAAAAAAACCCCTGCCTTTGAGAATGTCTAGAATAAAAGACCAGTGAATAGTATCATAAGCTTTTCTTAGATCCAGTTTATAAATGAGATTTCCTCCTCTACATTAGTGATCTATATCCATTAATAACTCCTGTGCTAGCAGCACTTTGTCAGAGGTGGTTCTACCTTTGACAAAAGCTGTCTGGTTGGGTTTTATGAGATGGTTTAAATGGGGTTGTAACCTGGTCATAATAATTTTGCTAATGAGCTTGCTAAAAATAGAAGTCAGACTTATAGGTCTGTACTGATTTCAGTTATGGCTTTCAACAGTTTTAGGGATGAGTACATAACTAGAAGAAGAAAATTAATTAGGGAGGGGGGTACCATTGAAGAAGCTTTGGATAGCAGTCACCACATCTTCCTTTATAATGGGCCAAGCTTTTTTATAGAAAGCAGTTGTATATCCACCAGGACCAACTACTTTAGAACTATCAATAGTGTTGAGAGCATCCCAGATTTAAGATTTAGTTGGAATGAAGGTTAGTTGGAGTTCTTGATTATAAACCAGTTCTTCTTGGATAAATTGAGGATTCACTTGTGTATGGGTGAATTGAGGTGCAATGAGGAGATTTTGAAAGAACATTACAACATTCATTGCAACACCTTCATAGTTGTTGATCCAATTTCCTTGAGCATCTTAAATCCTGTGAATATAGTTACATTTCCTTTTGTATTTAATACAAGCCTGAAAGTATTTTGTATTCCTGGTCCCGCCCATGAATTTGTTAATGGCAGCCTTCTGTTTAAGAAACAATTGCAGTCTTTCTGTAACCAGAAGAACCTGTTTGGCACTTTCCATTAGAGCAGCTTCACTAACATTTCCAGTCCCAATTTCAGCTTCCAAGATTGCTGGATTTTTCTCAGCATTCTCCACTTCTTCATACACATTTCCAAAATAATTCAAATTCCATTGCTTGAGAGTATGAGCTATCTTTTCTGCAATTGACCTAATCTGATAAGGGGGTTGGATTGATGTGAAGTATTCCAATACTCTTTAGTTAGGCTAAGAAACTGAGGATGTTCAGTACAGATGTTTTGAAATCTAAAGAAGTTAGGGCCTTTCGGTGGGTGGTAGTGACAGAAACAAGAAAGGGTCTTTGGTCAGACCCAAATAATGATAAGTGGTGTACAAAGGTATGCAAGAATTCCTGGAACCATAGGTCATTGGCCATGAATCTATCCAACCTTTCCCAAATTTTTCCTCTCTTCCACGTAAAGCAATCCCTCTAGAATCCAAGATCAAAAAGCTTAGCAGATTTGATAATGTCACTAAATTGTGTCATCTTGAGGAGGTTAGGAGACCTACCCCCTCCTTTTTCAGAAATTTCAGCCACACAATTGAAATCTCCTCCTACCAACCAAGGGGAGATTATACTATTTCCAATGTTGGTTATCTCTTGCAAAGGGCTCTTCTATCACTCATGTTACAACTGACATAGATAATAGTAGTGAGTCCTGATTTGCCAGTAGCATCAAACTTGAAATGCAAAAATTATAGATTATCCATCAGGATAGACCAGGTTATTTCATTTCTGAATAGGATCCAAATTTTATTAGTGAAGTTGTAATAATGGGAAAACCCATGAAATTGGCTTAGGATTTTTTGAGGATATTTATGAACCATAGGTTCAAGAATAGCAATGCACCATAATTTGTGTTTTCTATTGAGATGAAGGAGTCTTTTTAGAGAGAGTGGGTGAACCACTCCCATAATATTCCAACAAAGCAAATTAATGTGGTAATTTGGATTTCTCCCTTGTGAGTCTTGTTAGGGAATCTATTCTTGTGGAGTAAGAACTCCCAGCTTCTATGATAATAGTTTCTCTTTATTGATCCGAATTAACTTGTTTCTTTTTTTGCTGGCTTTCTGCAGCTGCCATCCCTCCTCCAAATCTATAAGAAAGGCAACAACAGTAGGTGAATTATCAGTTCAATTTTCATAATCCACATTGAGAGGAGTAAGACCATTCCTGCATTGATCCAACAACTCATTACTATGCAATAATTCATTGTTGGTGATAGGATCTGTGACTGCTACAGGAGATACTGAAGTCTTGAAGGGTTTTGCTCTGATTAGTTTATCCAATTGTTCTACTACATTTTTCATAAGAGTAATGCTATCAGAGGCATGAAGAATCTGAGTTGGAGTGGAAGGATCCTCAGGGAGACTGAGAGTTGTATCCTTAGATACTGTGGCTGTCAGCTGGTCTCTGGGAGTTCTTAGATTAACCTGTTCAAAATCATCTTCATTTGTTGGAAGGGGAGTATAAAAAATGGCTAGTTTCATCACACCTTCAGATGCATTATCAATAATTGGTTCTCTGATTATATTTTGGTCTTCAGTAGACCTTCCAATTAAAGGCTGCTCCTCTGCAACTACAGGAAGAGACAAAGGTCCTTGATTTTTGGGATTTGTTCTAGCCTTTGGATGGAGCATGAAGCATCTAGTATTGGAGTGAGAAAACATTTTACAGTGTGTGCAGTAATATGGTTTCTATTCCATGACTAAATTTCGTCAATAACCATTGTGAATTATTCCTAGGCATATTTTATCCACTTCAGGAAGGGTTAGGTCCCTTTCAACTAGGATTCTAGCAGCAGATGGTCTTGAGAGATTATAACTTGGCAAACCAAGTTTCATTGGTCTCCCTAAAGCTGTTCCAATTGTAAATAACACTTGGTGGTGAATGAAATGAAATTTTTTCCCTAGAAGTTTGAACCAGATAGGAACTATGGGAGGTTCCTGACAGGGGTCAAATTCAGGGGACCATTTTAGTAGCTTCATTGTCATTCCTTCAATATACAAAATTTTCTTGGCAAAAAGTCTGGTGTAGTCTTCTTCTATGGATAGGTGAATGAACATATGTCTTCCATCAACCAATCCAACTTTACAATCACTAAGGAGTTTAAGATCTTCAAAGTACATTCTATCAGCCTCAATATTTGGATGGCCATATTGGAAGTTACCAATCAATGTAAATTTGAATGAGGATGAGAGTGAATGTGTTTCAACTTCAAAGAAGATAGCTGCAGGTTTCACTGACTTTTCGAAGAGTTGTTTAACAAAAGACAATTCTCCATTATCTACCCCCTCATTAAAGGCATTGGGGAAAGACATTACTTTCATTGAGCTTTGGAAGTTAGAGCTTTTACTAACCACATCAGCAAATGTGGTTTTATCCCATATTGGTGTGAAAATCAATAGAAGTAGCCATGAGAAAAAAATCCATATCCCCACTAGAAAATAGTAGAGGGTTAAAAAACACCAAGTGAAAGCCACAAAAAGTATCTCAAGAGCCTTGAAGTAAGAGATAAGGCTAGTAAAGACCCCACAAAAAAACCACCCAAAGAGAAAAACTCAATGAAATAATAAACTCAAAATTCAAAAACCAGTGAACCCTGGAAACAATAAAAGCTTCCAGAGAATAGCCAAGAGAGGCAGCAAAGTTCAGGAGACTTCTTCCACCCAACTCCAAACAGCCAGTGGAGGAAATCTTCAAAGAGTAGCCACCAGCCACCCTCATTATCGCAGAAACCCTAACAGAGCAACACTAACCACCACCATGTTATATATATATATATATATATATATATCTGTGTGTGTGTGTGTGTAATGAGCCATGCTCTAATTCATTGATAATAAAAACCATGTACCCAAAAGGGAAGAGGGCCTATAAAGGAGGCAACCTCTCAAAACATCAAAATGTAGCTATCTAATGTACGGAAGAGACAGAAGATCACTGAGCAATACGAAGGCCAGTGAGGGAGGAATCCTATTGCTCATCAATGGGATTTCCGTGTGAAGACCCCTTCTAGCCAGCCAATTGGATGGTCTATTACCTTCTCTATGTATGTGAGTGAAAATTATGGAGTAATTCTTCTGCAATAGATGAATCCCAGAAATCTAGCAGATTATGTTTCAAGGAATGTCACAAGAACCCTTGATAATGTTGATAAGAAGCAAGGAATCAGATTCAACCCACAACTGGTTAAGGTTGTAGATTCTGGCAAAATAGAGAGCCCAAAAACCAGCTTGACATTCAGTCTCAAGAGGATCAACAACCATGACAGGAGATTGAAAATATAAAATGCACCTCCCCTCATGATTCTTGATGACACCACCAATACTTGCATAATGTGATTTGTAGCTACCATCTGTATTAAATTTTATCCAGCCATACTGAGGAAGTGACAAGGAAAATTTCAAAACTTTAGTAATAAAAGGTTTAGAAGTGGGGGCCAACTCCAATACAGCTCCAAAATTTTTGTGTTTAATCAATTTTTGTACATAAGCAATGCAATTTAGGCCCACTTTCATAGGCTCTAAAGGAGTAGGTTCATACATCAAATGATTTCTAGCCATCGAAACAAACTAAGCCATAATATTAAGGATATCTTGAAGTTTTGCACCCCTCCAATTAGACCAGCAATTAAAGAAAACATCCCATGAAAGATTCATGGTAGAAACATTCAGATTTTCTAGCACAATAGTCCAAATTTTTTGTACCAAAGAGCAGGTAAAGAAAAGATAAGCACGAGTTTCCTCCTCAGTCAGACAAAAAATACATCTCGATGGTCCTCTTAGACCCTTCAATTTTAAGTTATCATCAGTGGGAATCAGCTTTGAGAAGAGTCTCCAAATGAAAAAGGATATGGAAGGAGTAAGAAATATGTTCCAAATTATATGACCCCACTCCACCACCTAATGGGGAGGGGGAGGTGGAGGTATGTTCTTTTTTATTACAATTCTGTCTTTTTCCCAAGTTTAATAGAGAGTTTCAGAATCTTAGAGATTTGAGAGGGGTTGCAGAATGGAAGGATAGGATTAAGATTCCAATTATCATGCTCCAATAGATCCTTCACACTCTTAGGGAAGGTTGGATCATTTTGATCTTGAAGTAGGCTGCCTTCCACAGACCAATTATCCCACCAAATGTTTACCAAACCATTGCCAATCTCCCAGACAAACATTTATTTAGCATCCTCCCTAATCTGTAACATCTTTTTCCAAATAGGAGAGTCCCCCAATCCCACAGATAATAGGATAGGATGTTTTTGCTTACAGAATTTACCGCATAAGAATTCAGCCCAAAGGGTGGCCTAGGATTTGAATTTAATCCAGAGTTTACAAAGGTTAGTGTGCATTATTTGAGAAAAGGACTTGAAGCCTAACCCTCCTTCCAATAAAGGTTTATGAACCTTAGTCCAATTGGTCCAGTGTTTTTGTTTCCTTTGACCAGCCCACAGAAATCTATTGAACATACCTTCCAATAATCTTTGGTAGCCTTTTTCATAAAATTCATTTGCATATGATAAGATGGAATGACAGATAAAACACTTTTCAGCAGGGTTATCCTACCCCCAGTGGATAAGTAAGAATTCTCCCATGCTTGCAGTTTTATTTGAATCTTTTCTAGAATATGATCAAATTGAACATTTTTAGTCCTCCCTTTGTTAATAAACACCCCTAGATATTTCACAGGAAGTTCGCTATTGGTAAAGTCAGTGAAGTCAAAAACCCAATTCTTAAACTCACTCTTGCATTGTTTGTTGAAAACAAAAATGCACTTCTTTCGACTTCATTCCTGAAACATCCTGGAAATTCTCCAAGCACTGCATGAATAATCTAACAACAGGTTTAGAAGCTTTGAAAAAGATAATAATATCATCAGCAAAAGCCAATTTTTTAATTTGGATGGAAGATCTATGACTATAAAGGGAGTGGGGATTCATGGATGCCATATCATTCAAAACCTTGGATAAGTAGTCAAAAACCAAAATAAATATCGTAGGGGAGAGTGGATCACCTTGTTTAATACCTCTAGATGCACTAAAAAATCCATGTGAAGTTCCAATAATAAAGATTGAAAGAAAATTATTTGCCAGCCATCTATTGATTAGAGAGACAAAAGAAAGGGGAAAACCTCTGACAATGAGAACTTGTTCAATAAAGTTCCAATTTTTTGTGTCATTAGCTTTTCTGATATCCAACTTGAGAATTAAATTCCCTCCTTTAGTGATTCTATCCAGATCAAATACCAGCTCTTGGGTCAAAAGAGCATTATCTACAATTCTTCTACCCTTTATAAAGGCTTTCTAATTCCTGCAGATAATTTGATTCAAATGAGGTTGTAATCTATGGATCAAAACTTTGCTTATAATCTTTGAAATAATAGAAGTAAGGTTAATAGGTATGAAATTTTCCCATTTGTTAGGAGTTTTCTCTTTGGGAACCAAATTAACTGTAGAGGAGAAGAAGTATTTAGGGAGATCAGCACCCTAGAAGAAACTGTGGACTGTTGCAATAAAATCTCCCTTCACAATCAGCCAGGCCTTTTTATAGAAGTTTGCTGTGAACCCATCTGGTATAGCAACATTTGTACTATGAATAGAGTTGAGTGCTTCCCATATTTGCTATTCATCAAGAATGTCAGTGAGAGATAGGCTTTGAGTGAACTCCCTTTCCTTTTCAAATAATGTGAATTGAATGGCAGGTTGGGGGGCAGGAGGTTGTTTGAAAATTTCTTGAAAATATTGAATAACATTCAAAGCTATACCTTCAGTAGTTGTAATCAATTGACCCTTCTGTGTAATGATCTTATGAATAGTGTTGCATTTCCTTCTATAGTTGATGCATGCAAGATAATATTTAGAATTTCTATCCCCATCACAAAACTTCATTATAGTGGCCTTTTGAGCATAGAACTCCTCTTGCATACTGATGGCATCCAATAGGTGTTCATTAGTAGATTGAAGCT
Organism: Phalaenopsis hybrid cultivar; assembly: GCA_002079205.1. Lineage (NCBI taxonomy): Eukaryota > Viridiplantae > Streptophyta > Magnoliopsida > Asparagales > Orchidaceae > Phalaenopsis > Phalaenopsis hybrid cultivar. Next base: position 184,692 of record JXCR01147675.1, read on the forward strand.
CAATATCAGACCCATGATCAAAGGTCATGAGTTGTTCTAAGTGCAGTACCTTCTTTTCTGCCTCTAGAACCTTGCTATCAATTTTCCCCACTACTTCCCAATTTTATGTAGAAAGATTCTTACTGACTTTTTTATGTAAGAGCCCTAGTTTGATACCAGGAATGTGATGGTGAACATTAGACCAAGCCAAAGAGACTTGATTTTAAAAATTTCCATGCATGGACCACATATTTAGATATCTGAAGTTGGCTTCGAATTTAGTAGTGTTGGCTGATATATGAATTAGTAAAAATCTATGGTCAGACCCACTCATAGCCAAGTGCTAGGCAGATGTGTGAAGGAAATCTCTAAAGCAAATGCCATTCACCAAAACTCTATCCAGCCTCTCCCATATCCTCCCCCTTCTCCATGTGTACTTAAAACTAGTAGATCCTAAATCATATAGTCTAGCAGATTGGATATTGTCATTGAAAAAGTTCATAAGGTTGATATCAGGAGATCTATCACCCTTCTTCTCATACGGTGAAGAGAGGCAATTAAAATCACCCCAAACCAACCAAAAATCCCTTATAGAATTGTTGAAATCTTTTAACTATTGCTAGAGTTCTTGTCCAGCAGTTGAATTGCAGCCAACATATATAAAAGTAGCAAAGCCATTATAGCTATTTAAGTTAATCTTCAAGTGAATAAATTGGTCTCCCTCTTTGAGAACAGTACACTGAATCTACTGCCTACAGAATAGCCAAATTTTACTGTTAGGGTTAACAAATAGCTGAAATATAGGGAAAATCCTCACAATTTTGTTGACATGTTTAGATATCATAGGTTCAAATATTGCAATGATCCAAGGTTTATAAATCCTATTAAGAGCCATAATTCTATTAAGGGATCCAGGATGTGCTAATCCCCTAACATTCCTACAGATTAAATTCATTAACCAATTGAGGTGGACTTTCCTCTCCTCGTAGTCCTAATAGTGCTAGAAGTGAGAGGGAGGTCTTCCTCCAAAGAAGAAGAGGCAGGAAGGAGTTTCTTTAGTTCCAAGGGAATTTTCTTCTTTTTTGATTTCTGAATTTACCATCCCTCTTATCAATTTTTTGCCATTTGTAATAGCAAAGGGTCATCCTCTGGAATATCAATGACAGTTTTCCTTTGTTCAACAGGAGGTTTTTGAAGTGTTGTCACTGGAATTGTTCAACTTGAGTTGTTTCTAGGATAAGGTGAGGCTGCTCAGTCTGAGGTTGTGGAACATTTTGCATAGAGTTCTAAGTACTAACATCACTTTTATCAAAATTTTGAGATAATACAGCCAACTCTTGTAAAGTGGCCTCCTGAGTCCTTGCCCTGAAACTTCAGAGTCCTGGGCTACAGCTCTATCATCAGTTGGCATCTCAATTTCTTGTGCCTCTAATTCCTAAAAATTAGGTCTGGGTAGCCTTCTTCTGAGATTGGGATGAAGTCTAAAGCACTTCTCATTAGTATGGCCAAACATTTTTTAGTGATGCCAGTAATAAGGCCTTTGTTCAGCTATGATTTAATCCAGAGTTTACAAAGGTTAGTGTATAATATTTGAGAAAAGGACTTGAAGCCTAACCCTCCTTCCAATAAAGGTTTACAAACCTTAGTCCAATTGGTCCAGTGTTTTTGTTTCCTTTGACCAGCCCATAGAACTCTATTGAACTTACCTTCCAATAATCTTTGGTAGCCTTTTCATAAAATTCATTTGCAGAAGATAAGATGGAATGGCAGATAGAACACTTTTCAGCAGGGTTATCCTACCCACATTTGATGAGTAAGAATTCTCCCATGCTTCCAGTTTGCTTTGAATCTTCTCTAGAATGTGATCAAATTGAACATTATTAGTCCTCCCTTTGTTAATAAACACCCCAAGATATTTCACCGAAAGTTGGCTGTTGGTAAAGTCAGTGAAGTCAGAAACCCAATTTTGAAACTCACTCTTGCATTGTTTGCTGAAAACAAAAATGCACTTATGGCCATTCAACTTCATTCCAGAAACATCCTGGAAATTCTCCAAGCACTACATGAATAATCTAACAGCAGGTTTAGAATCTTTGAAAAAGATAATAATATCATCAGCAAAAGCCAATTGGTTAATTAAGATGGAAGATCTATGACTATAAAGAGAGTGGGGTTTCATGGATGCCATATCATTCAAAACCTTGGATAAGTGGTCAAAAACCAAAATAAATATGGTAAGGGAGAGTGGGTCACCTTGTTTAATACCTCTGGATGCACTAAAATACCCATGTGAAATTCCAATAATAAAGATTGAAAGAAAATTATTTGCAAGCCATCTATTGATTAGAGAGACAAAAGAAAGAGGAAAACCTCTGCAATGAGAACTTGTTCAATAAAGTTACAACTATTTGTGTCATAAGCTTTTCTGATATCCAACTTGAGAATTAAATTCCCTACTTTAGTGATTCTATCCAGATCTAACACCAGCTCTTGGGCCAAAAGAACATTATCTACAATGCTTCTACCCTTTATAAAGGCTTTCTGACTCCTGCAGATAATTTGATTCAAATGAGGTTGTAATCTATGGACCAAAACTTTGCTTATAATCTTTGAAATAGAAGAAGTAATGCTAATAGGTCTGAAATTTTTCCATTTGTGAGGAGTTTTCTCTTTGGGAACCAAATTAATAGTAGAGGAGGAGAAGTATTTGGGGAGATCAGCACCCTAGAAGAAACTTTGGACTGTTGCAATAACATCTCCCTTCACAATCAGCCAGACCTTTATGTAAAATTCAGCTGTGAACCCATCTGGTCTAGCAACATTTTTACTACGAATGGAGTTGAGTGCTTCTCATATTTGCTTTTCATCAAGAATGTCAGTGAGAGATAGGCTTTGAGTGAACTCCCTTTCCTTTTCAAATAATGTGAATTGAACGGCAGGTTGGGGGACAGGAGGTTGTTTGAAAATTTCTTAAAAATACTAAACAAAATTAAAAGTTATACCTTCAGTAGTTGTAATCTGTTGACCTTCCTGTGTAATAAATAGTGTTGCATTTCCTCCTATAGTTGATGCAGGCATGGTAATATTTTGAATTTCTATCCTTATCAAAAAATTTCATTCTATTTGTTTTTTGATCATAGAACTCCTCTTGCATGCTGATGGCATCCAACAAGTGTTCATTAGCAGATTGAAGCTCAATATCAGACCTAGACTAAAGGTCATGAGTTGTCCTAAGTGAAGTTCCTACTTTTCACCCTCTAGAACCTTGCTATCAATTTTCCCCACCACTTCCAAATTCCATTTAGAAAGATGCTTACTGACTTTTTTATGTAAGAGCCATAGTTTGATAACAGGAATGTGATAGTGAACATCAGTCCAAGCCAAAGACACTTGATTTAAAAAATCGTCATGCATGGACTACATATTTAGATACGTGAAGTTGGCTTTACTTTTTGTAGTGTTGGCTGATATATGAATTAGTAAATTTCTATGGTCAGACCCACTCATAGCCAAGTGCTGGATAGATGTGTGAAGGAAATCTCTAAACCAAATGCCATTCACCAAAACTCTATCCAGGCTCTCCCATATCCTCTCCCTTCTCCATGTGTACTTAGAACCAGTAAATCCCAAATCATATAGTCCAGCAGATTGGATATTGTCATTAAAAAAATTCATAAGGTTGATATCAGGAGATCTACCACCCTTCTTCTCATTAGGTGAAGAGAGGCAATTAAAATCACCCCCAACCAACCAGAAATCCCTTATAGAAGTGCTGAAATCTTGTAACTGTTGCTAGAGTTCTTGTCTAGCAGTGGAAGTGCAACCAACATATATAACAGTAACAAAGCCATTATAGCTATTTAAGTTAGTCTTCAAGTGAATAAAATGGTCTCCCTCTTTGAGAACAGTACACGGAATCTTTTGCCTGCGGAATAGCCAAATTTTACAGTTAGTGTTAACAAATAACTCAAATCCAGGGAAAATCCTCAAAATTTTGTTGACATGTTTAGATATCATACGTTCATATATTGCAATGATCCAAGGCTTATAAATCCTATTAAGAGCCATAATTCTAATAAGGGATCCAGGATGTGCTAATCCCCTAACATTCCTACAGATTAAATTCATTAACCAATTGAGGTGGACTTTCCTCTCCTCCTTGTCCTAATAGTGCTAGAAGTGAGAGGGAGGTCTTCCTCCAAAGATGAAGAAGAAGGAAGGAGATTCTTTAGTTCCAAGGGAATTTTCTTCTTTTTTTATTTCTGAATTTGCCATCCCTCTTATCAATTTTTGGCCATTTATAATAGCAAAGGATCATCCTCTAGAATATCAATGAAAGTTTCTCTTTGTTCAACAGGAGGTGTTTGAAGTGTTGTACACTAGAATTGTTCAACTTGAGTTGTTTTTGGGATAAGGTGAGGCTGCTCAGTCTGAGGTTGTGGAACATTTTGCATACAATTATAAGGATTAACATCACTTTTATCAATATTCTGAGATAATACAACCAACTCTTGTAAAGTGGCCTTCTTAGTCCATGCCTCTGGAACTTCAGAGTCCTGGGCTACAGCTCTATCATCAGTTGGCATCTCAATTCCTTGTGCCTCTAATTTCTTAAAATTAGGTATGGGTAGCCTTCTTCTCAGATTTGAATGAAGTCTAAAGCACTTCTCATCAGTATGGCCAAACATTTTGTAGTGATGGCAGTAATAAGGTTTTTGTTCAGCTATGATTTTCTGCCAATATCCACTGTGCTCAGTACCTAACCAAATTTTCTCCATAGCCGGTAAGGTAATGTCTCTTTCATTCAGGATTCTAGCAACTGAGGATCTGGATAATTTGAAGGTGGGAGCATCCAACTTCAATGGCCTTCCTAAAGCTTTACCAATGTTGAAAAGAACTTTATAGTTGAAGAAGTATAGTTTAAGTCCTTGTAACTTAAACCAAATGGGGACAATTGGCAATTCTTTACTAGGGCCAAAATCTGGTGTCCACTTTTATAGCTTCTTTGAGATACCTTCAATCAATATGGATTGTTTTGAGAATATTCTAGCATAGTCTTCTTCCCTTCATAGATTGAAGAATGTGCCTTCCATCAAGAAGTCCCACTTTCCAAGTCCCTTTGAATTTTAGTCCATATAAAAATCTTCTCACAAATTCAGTTTTGGGATGGCCAAGTTGAAATTTGCCAATTAAGGTGAATGTATAGCATTATTTTAGACCATTTAAGTCCTCCTCAGAATAAGAGATAACGATTTTCCAACTTTTCTTACATATAGGTTTGAAAAGAGGGTCATTTCCCTCATGGTGCTCTTTAGGGAATACCAGGTCATCTGGATTTTGAACACTTTCAAAACCTTTTCCGACAATGTCAGCAAATGTGGCCTTAGTCCACAGAATATTAGTGGTAAGATCAATAGCATTAGGGTCAGTCATCACTGAAAAAACCCCCACAGCATAGAAAATATCAAAGAGTCGAAGTAACAAGTGGAGCTATCAATGCTGGGCAAAGAAGTAGCTGATGGAGCAGAAGAGTAAGCAAAGAACCAGCAAAGTCTAACCCCAAGTAACCAAACAAAACCAAAACAACAATAGTGGAGCTAAGCAATGGAACATTAGTAATTTGAAAAAACAGATGCCCGAAAAAGAGTAAAGAGCTAGATAAAAGCAAAACTTGAAGAAACTAGAAATGAGAGAAGAAAAATCTAGTTAAGCTTGAGAAAGCAGTTGAGATTAGGCCATCAACAACATCTAGAAACATTCTACCGAAACCCTAGCAGAGCACTAGAGAAGCCAGCC